>JACRUU010000011.1:2378103-2388103 GCA_030449085.1 Kryptopterus vitreolus | reverse complement strand
CAAAACAATCCCAAAACATTATAATCCACCACGTCTTATACAAGTTCATGTGTTAAAGACAGTTTACTGATCACTGATCAATTCCTGTGTGGTTTTGTTTAGTTTGTTTAACAGACACAAAATAAATATGTGTGTGTTGCAAAAACAATAAATCAGTGGGCGTTTCCAATCTTTTGACACCTGTGCTTTATATATATTTATATTTACCTAAAGCTACTGTCAATATAAATAGACGGATAATACAGAAAATCTGAACAAATGAATGAACTGCTAATTTAGGAATGAATAATAATTAATAAATTAAACATGAATGAACTCGTTGCATCCCGATGCAAATTAAAACATCACATCAGAGATCAATTAACAAGCACTGGACTAAATCATACAGAGCATAAAGCAGCTTTCTATGGCATGCAGGTAAGATACACCCAGATACCCCCCCCCCCACACACACACACACACACAAACACACAAATAGACACACAAATAAAGAAGACTGTGTACACTTTTCCCGTCTACACACTGTACCTGATTAGCCAGGTTGCCCAGTCTGTTGGGCTGACGGAGTGGGATGGATGCATGTGCGCACACACACACACACACACACACACACACACACACACACACACACACACACACACACACACACACACACACACACACACACACACACACAAACACATATATACACACAGACAAAACAGATATATAGAAACCACAGACACACACCAAACCACATGAAAAACCCACAGAAGGACACACATTAGAAGTAAAAAAAATAAGATGGAAAAAAAGAAAACACAAACATGATGCTAAAAACAGATATTCATTTCCTGTACACACATAAAACACACCTGTATTCTACTACAATGAAAATGAATAATATATATATATTTTCACTATTTACAATTTCCGGTTGTCACTGTTTTAAATAATTATCTTTATTTCATTGTAATAACACTTTCCGTATAAAATACCCAAAAGTCAAAGTAATGGCACCCCTTCCTCACCTGAAGGCAGATGGCGACGTTGACCCTGCAGCCGAAGGTGGTGCTGACGGCGCGAGGCGAGAGGCCGAGGTCCTTAAAGATCTTGGAGAAAGACTGAGTCAGTGCGATGCGAGGTCGCTCCTCGGCCACCACCATGCAGGTGCGCACACACGACAGGTTGATGTTTCGTAGCTGCCCGTTTACACAAAGAAAATAGAACGTAAGATGAAATGCGTTTGGCTTTTTTGATTTGTTTTTTGATTATTTAACACAAAGTGAAACATTATTCTGCCAAAAATAAAGGCATTTTTCATGTGCTTATATCATGTAATAAACTTTACATCAGTTCAACAAAGGCGAACAGTGTATTATTATTATTATTATTATTATTATTATTATTGATTATTGTTGCCTCTACCATGATAAACGTGCAGGGAGATTCCTTTATAATGTTTATATGTATAATTGTGATGTATAAAGTGTACTGACCCGCAAAGCTTCGGTCTGAGAGCCCAGGCCTTTGGTGCACATCTCCATGACAGAATAAGAGCAAAACGTGACGCGTACTTTATACTGACTGACGGCCGAGAGCCACACGGACACGTTACTCTCCAGCTCTAAGGGAGGAACCAGGACAGACTGGTGTCCCGAGTACACGCTGCACAGACACCAGAGAGCGAATCCCAGGCCGCAATAAGGGTCCAAGCAGATGGCGATCTGTCGTGAAGGGTACAGCTCACACTGCAGCTTTATGGAGCGACACAAGGCACTGGTAGCAGCATGGGACATCTGTTCAAAACAAACAACAACAACAACAACAATCATTTCATAAATCAGTTTATAAGATGAATCACTGGTGCCAAAAGTATTTACATTAATTCTTCGGGCAGAAGGTGAAATATCAGGGTTTAAAAATTCTTCTGTAGACGTGTGAAGTATCAACTTATTTTTACTGAAGTGTAAAAGTTCTGCTTTCAAAACCAGTAAAATATAAAAGTAATGTAAAGGGAATTACGGACAAAAGTTTACTAATGTATAGAAACGTGAGAGACAGAACTCACTACGGTATCTAAATTTTTCGGAGGATGAAGAGAAAACACACGTTTGATAAACGAGTGTATAAATAATCACTTTTAAGACTTGTTTTGAGTAATGACAGAGGGTTTGGGCGGGATGACGAGGACACGCCTCCACTCTTTTCCCAAAGACATCCTGGGATTTTTAATGAGCACAGAGAGTCTCGTTTTAACGTCTCATCCGAAAGACGCTGCTTCTGACAGTATAGTGTCCCTCCGTCACTGTACAGGGGTGTTAGGACCCATACTGACCACAGGGTAAGTGCCCCCTGCTGGCCACACTAACACCTCTACCAGCAGTAACCTAGTATTCCCACGTGGTCTAACCACACTCATCCCTGCTTATCTTCAGTGGGTAACCAGGTTTGGGCTACAGGGTACTTTAATATATATTTTTACTTAATATATCCAACAAAGGCCCCAAATCTTTATTACTGTATAGTTTATATTAATACACATCAGCCAAATACTATAAATATTAATGAGGAGAAAAGTTTAGATCACATATGTCAAAGCCAAGGCCCGCGGGCCAAATCAGGCCCGCGAGTGGGTTTTATTTGGCCCGCGTGATGATATTAATTTATTATTAGATCCGGCCCGCGGGCTCCTGCAAACCAGTAGCCCGCAGATATTATGTACGCACCAAAACTACATTTCCCACAATGCAACGGTGACGCACCGAGCGAGAAGCGGCTTCCTTTCCTTATTTATTAGCGGTCATTAGCATAACAGCAAAAAGCCTACTCATCAACAATGTCAAAACGGAAGGTGGCCACTGAGAAACGGGGGTTTCAAACAAGGTGTGAGTCTGAGTACATGTTCACGGACGTCGCTGGAAAACCCGTGTGCCTTCTGTGTGGAGAAAGTGTGGCGGTGATGAAAGAGTATAATCTGAGACGGCATCATGAAACAAAACACGCAGACAAAAACGAGAATATAGACATGGAACAAAGGCTACATTTAAAAGTTAAATAATATTTGTTTTCACTGCACATATGACTTTTCCTTAAAGAAAGTCTTGTTTCTGGTTCATAGATTTTTGTACTTTATTTTATTGTATTTCAATGCAATATATATATAAGTGGAGTGAATGGCAGAAATTTATTATATTATATTATTATATATATTCTATTATTTATTTCTTTGAAGTTGCTTAAATTCAGCCCACTTTTGCTAAATGAGAAAATATAGCTGATGGTGCCTTGAATAATATCACTTTGTTCATTTAATGTTCATGTTATGAGGTGTTTTTGTATTTACATTTGTCTTTTGTGCCAGCCTGTTGAAAATTAAAAATGACTGACAGAGTCATAATAAAATATTACTTTATTTATCTAATCGTAATATATTTGTTAGGTTTTCAGGAGGTCAAATTTTGATTTCAATGAACATTCGGACAGTCCGGCCCTCGACTTGTAGCAAAATGTTTTATTTGGCCCTCCGTCCATTTGACTTTGACACCCCTGTTTTAGATCCACAGTGACACCACAGAAATGAAGATAAATTGTGTGGGTTTTTTTGTGTAAATTCTACAGGAACAAAACCTGAATAAGTGTTTTAAACTGTTTTGGCTGATCTTTAATCACAATAACCAACTTTCCTGGAAAAGTCCATCTTAAACTTATAATTATTATATGTTCTTTAATTATAGCATTCTGTAAAGCTGCTTTGCGACAATGCACATTGTGAAAATCGCTATATAAATAAAACTGAATTGAATTTAATACTCGTATATCTGCCATGAAATCGATTTCTTCTGCTCTCGCCGTACTGTCTGTACTCTTTAGTACTCTGCTGTGACCTGCACACTACACACCTCCTGTACAGGGTTAAATACACCAGAAGTGTGATGGATGTTCTGTATTATACCTTCACTCCAGCCAGTATGCCAGTAGTGGACACGCTGAAGTCCAGGTACGCCAGCATCTCAGGTGTCGGCGGTTTGTAGATCTGTGGGAGTTTCTTCCTGGGCAGATCATCTGGAACCACAAGAATAAACTTCATCATGACTGGTACAGAAATCTCTCGCTTTGAGCCGGGAGCAGTTTCATGTTGTGTGTGTGGAAGCCATTCTGAGAGAATTATAATCATCTCATTTATACTGAGCAGGAATTACACAAGAAAAGCATTTGATTTAAACCAGGGCTGCCAAAATTATTAACGTGTTATTAACATAAATTGACTTTACTGGCACTAATGTTATTAACGTGTTATAACACAGTGTGCATTACTATGTGAGTGATCTGTTCCTTCACTCTGCGTTTTGTTGTGCGAATGAACAAAACCCAAACAACAAACAAACAAATAAATAAGTAAACGTTCAGTGCATCCACTCACACTTCCTAAATTTCCCTCAATGACGCCCCCTAGCTGCGCATTCACAACAGGTATAATCTCCTCACTATATTAGCGTATATTAGCGTATGGAACCTTACACAAGCGCATCGCATTCCCAAATCCGTATTACTGCAATAAAGCGCATTTTTACTGAACGCAATAAAGCGCTTCCGTATAACCTAAACACCGTATCACCAGTTTATATGGAAAAGCAACCGGAACACAATTCTTAAAGGAGCCACGTCCCATATTTTACACTTAAAACCAACACTAAACAAATAACATTGTAATAAACAAGAAATTCATATTAAAATAATCATTTACACAGTAAAATAAATATTAAATAATAAATAATTGTAATAAAGGGAGAGATTTTGAGAGAAATGTAAATAATTATAACGTCTGTTACAGTTCGTTACTGTATTAGAAACATGAAAAGTATTAAATTATGCTAGATTGAAAACGTGCATTTAATCAGGAGTTCATTTGTGGAACTGGTGTGATTATTCATTCATTCATTCATCTTCTACCGCTTTATCCGATCTTCCCTCGGGTCACGGGGAGCCTGTGCCTATCTCAGGCGTCTATGGGTATTAAGGCAGGATACACCCTGGATGGAATGCCAACCCATCGCAGGGCGCGCACACACACACATTCACACACACACATTCATACACTAGGGACAATTTTCCAAGGTGCCAATCAACCTACCGTGCATGTTTTTGGACCGGGGGAGGAAACCGGAGAATCCGGAGAAAAACCCCCTGAGGCACGGGGAGAACATGCACAAACTCCACACACACATGGCCGAGACGGGAATCGAACCCGGACCCTGGCGGTGTGAGGCGAACGTGCTAACCACTAAACCACCGTGCCCCACTGGTGTGATTAATTGTAATTAAATATTTGAATTGACTGACAGCTCTAATGTAAACATATACTGAGGTTCAACAATTCTGCTGGTGCACTATGTTTGTTAATTGATAAAGATATATGTTCATTTATGTGTTCATTCAATTCATTTGAACTTGTACAGCGAGTTTAAATATGAATATTGTCACTCAAAAAACACTCAAAAAGAAATGCGTCTTTTTTGTATCAACTATTTATTTTTATAATTATTCAACAGAATTGTTACGGCTCACAATCGTTAATACGTTCATTATCAGACGGGTCTCTGTACCTGTGTCTAGTACCACGGGCCAGGATTTGACATCCACGGCAGCCGAGGCTTCTTTGGATTTCAGGAGCTTCGTTATTGCTTGTGTGGTCAAAATACACACCGACTTACTGACCTGTAAACACACAAACACACACAACCCCATTTACGCCATTCTTATTGATACAATAGATATAACTTTATCTGATGCAACTTATACACACACACACACACAGATGTAGTAAGGATCATATTGTTATTTATTATGAGGTTATAACGCACAGAGACACTCCTAAGATCTCTGCTGGTCCTGTATTTATAAACACTGTTAATTAGACAATGAGGGAAACAAATCCCTTATCACTGCAACATTATTAAATCCACCTCCAAAGCAGAATTTGAGATTGGCCATGTTTGGCAGGTGGTGTATTTGATACCTCGACGATCATTTTGACGGTGGGGAGAGTCGTAGCCAGGTTCTGAGGGTGCGGAGGACGGACCGTGACCGGAACACAGCCGGCATATAGACAGCCATAAAATGTAGCGATCAGGTCGATGCCTGTAAACAAACACAAACATCTTATTAATCACTCGAGAATATGTTACAAACAATGTGTTCTCTCTCACACACACACACACACACACACGCACACACACACACACACACACACACAAACACACACTGTCAAGGAGAACCAACCACACTGCAGTGGAAAAGTGTGTATTATAATGTTATATCCGGGTTCTTGTTTACATTACAAAATAAATATTCACATAATCATATTTACTGTTGTATCAGAATAATTAAACACTGCCACTTGTTCTGTTTGTTTTTCACGCTACAGAATGTCTGATGTTGTCTTTTGGTCAGTTTCTGCTAAAACTAAATACAAATAATTATGGATTTTCATTCGCAAATTCAAATAATATGGAAAGAGGAGAAAAATATTGGATTGTGAAATGTTGTGTGCACAATGTTAATTTAACACAAGAATAAGAATAACAGAACTTGTGTGGACGTCTGGCTGGACCTTAAAAAATATGGAACTCTTATTATATCTTATATTTTATGATAAAGTGTCCAAAATCTTTTCTCTACATCTATTGTATTAATTTTTTAATAAATAAAATGACTGAATTAGATATACACTGCTGTTGTAGAACTGAATTCAAATCTGTTATTGAATGAAAGAATGAAAAAAGAAAAGAAATTCTAAAAATGTTCCCAAAACAACACGCGAGTCAAAGAATCTGCGTGTTAATAAACTGTGTAAGACTGATTTACTGTGTGAATGTGATACACAGAACAACATTAAAGACGTGGACAGTCGTCTTCACACGTCTCTTACCAGGCGGATAAACAAGTGCCACGTGATCGCCTGGGTTGAGTCTTCCTCGCTCCATGAGAGCCACAGCGACGCGTTCGGCGCGTTTATGGAGCTGCACACAGGAGGCGCTGCTGGCCACGGCACCCTGACACACACACACACACACACACACACACACATTCATCGAAGAGTATGGTGAGCGTGGTGTTCACTGGGCTTTCCCTTGTACACAAGCAGGCGTACGGAGTTGGCGTACCTTCGCGTTGAGCAGCAGAAACAGCGGGTGATCGGGCGTGGCCTGAGCTCTCCACTGCAGAACATCCTGCATGTACAGAAACTGCAAGCACACACACACACACACACACACAACCATGTCAGCATTACTAGAAAAAACTAGGGAGGTGAAGCTCAGTGGTTAAGGGATTAGCCGGAGGATTGCAGGCTCAAATCACACCACCACCACCACCAGGCCACTAGGGGCAGCCTGGAGCAAGGCCCTTAACCAACTACTCAGTTGTAAGTCGTGTTGGATAAAAGCGTCTGCCGTAAATGTTAAACAAAAAAGAAAAAAGGTTTAAACTTGTCACTTTACAGCAAAGTGGAATTCTTTCTTTGCAGAAGTGTCGGACATGACACAGCACTCCTGAGCACTCCTGAGCACTCCTGAGCACTCCTGAGCACGGAAGATCCAAAGAGTGTCACACACTGGGACGTGAACCCTCAACCTTCCACTTAGTTGTATGAGGGAGAGTGTAGCTCTGGCCTACTGATCGGAAGGTCGGGGATTCAAGCCCCGTTATCAACAAGCTGCCACGCATGGGTCCTTAAACAAGGCCCTTAACCATCTGTGCTTCAGGGGGCGCTGTATCATGTCTGCACAAACTGGGATATGAGAAGAAATAATGTCACTGTGCTGTAATGTTTATATGACAGATAAATGCTATTAACCAAGAGCTTTAATCATTCATTTAACACCTTCAATATGGTTAAACGTGTAAATGTGCAAGAATTAGAATATTTCAAAATAAATAAAACGAGGGCTTTGTGGGGTTTTTTTTCGTTATTTCCCATTTAAATCATTTATTTTACAGTATTGTTAGGAATTATGCTCTGAGGATCAGGTGTGAATAGAAACAAAGATAAAGATGCAATAAAGACGAAAGATCCAACCCACGTACAACATCTTTTCATGGAGCTAGCTTTGTGCAAAGGTGCATTGTCATGCTGTATAGGTTTATAAGGACGTGAGGGTACCAATATTAATGAACATGTGTGTATGTATAAAGTGTGTATGCGAGTGTGTATCCTACATGCCTGATCATGATCCTCCAACTGAGTCACGTCTCTGCCACAGGTCTGAGCGATTCTCTTGCCAGCAACCAGATTCCCCACTATCATAGAGGCGGGACCCACTTCTGCCAGGGGGCGGGGCAAAATATGGGGCGGGGCACATATGGGATAGGATTGGGCAAATAAGGAAAGTCAGAGACACTTTAAAATAGAACATAAAGGAAGTGCAATAAAATATAAACACACCGACACATACAGGTGTGTGTGTGTGTGTGTGTGTGTGTGTGTGTGTGTGTACCTGGTTGTTTCTGGCGGGGTTTGGGTAGGTTGGTGATGCAGGTGTGAGGACTCATGAGGACAGTGCAGGGGTGCAGAGCTCCCTCGAGGAAACGCTGCTTCGTCTCAGACACGTGAATTCCACCGAGCGCCGCTTTGGGTAGTGTGTTAGCGGGGACCAGGGCCAAGCAGTACACACCGACCTGATGAATGCTGTCTATCGCCTTACACACACACACACACACACACACACACACACACACACACACACACACACACACAATACTGTTAAGGATAATACACCCAATCACACTGCAGTGGAGAAGTGTGTGTTGTAAATTTAATATAAAGTTTAATTGTTTTAGCAGAATAATTAAACACTGCCATTTGTTCCGTCTTTGTTTCACTACGTGTGTACACGCAAATAATTCTTCAACATAATTCTGTAGTAATTCTGATTCTGCTGTTTTGGCGCCCTCTACAGCAAAGCAAAAACACTGCAATCAAAGTCCAGATAAGGAAAGAAGAGAACAATTAAGGATTATGAAAAGATGTGTATATGCAATAATAATTTCCCACAAGAATAAGAATAAAAGACCTTGTGGGGACGTCTGTCTGGTCCTCAAAAATTCATTAATTTATTTAAAAAACTGAAAAGGACAAATTTTAATGAAAGGTTTACTGTGATTAATGTTACATTTCTGTGTAGTGGCAGTCGATATAGTGTGTGTGTGTGTGTGTGTGTGTGTGTGTGTGTGTGTGTGTGTGTGTGTGTGTGTGTATACAATTGTTACCTGCAGCACTCGGCTCATCCACTGGAAACTGTCCTCCTCGGACGCATCTGGTCTCTGTTCCGCTACCACAACAATCCTCTCATCATGGAGCACACACACAGAAAATACAGCAATCCTAAACACACACACACACACACACACACACACACACACACACACACACACACACACACAGAAGTATCCAGGCATTCTGTAAATTTTCTTGGTGAAAAACAGAGAATATTCAGTGCTGTGAGTTTATAAAGTTTGAACTGTATTTTATATAAACAGTATATGTACTGTAATATATGTTCAATGTTTCGGGAGCGCAGGTTGTAAAAAACGCTTCTACATTTAAACATTAATCACGAAACTTCCACAAAGCTAGAATGTAAAATACCCACATTATTCATGTCAGGACATTTTCTTTGGTTTGCGCTGGTGCTTTCTTCGGTATGAGTAGCAAAAATAATAATTTAATTTAAAATACATTGAAATTTTTTTTCACCAATAATGAATTATATGAATGAATAGAACAAATTATTTATTGTTAAAATGCATGAAAATAGTGACAAAGTAGCAAATAAAACCAAACTGAACAGAATTAAACTCACCGTCCTCTGTAGACGAATTTCATTGGCTCCACCGCCAGCGCCGTCGCCACCACATCATCAGCGTTATGTCTCCGCCCACTGACCACCATCAAACCATCCATCTTCCCGACAACAAACAGAAGGTCGTCCTGGAAAAGTACACAATATTTTTTTACATA
>JACRUU010000011.1:2353103-2360603 GCA_030449085.1 Kryptopterus vitreolus | reverse complement strand
TTATCTTTATATGTATTTTATTTTTTAGTTTAAACACTTCTGTGTTTCAGCAAACGACAAACACTGTGTGATCAGCTTTTTTCTTTGCTGCCATAGTATCGATTTAGTATTGGTATCACAATATTTAATCTAAGATTAAGATCGTCCAGATTTTGGTATCATGACAACACTACCACACACACACACACACACACACACACACACACACACACACACACACACACACACACACACACACACACACACACACACACACACACACACACACACACACAATCCACCCATCTTTACGAAACGAGATGGTCTGGAGTGCATGTGTATGACCACGATTAGTGTAAACATCTTGCATGACACACATTTTGTTTACGGGGGCAGAGTGTCGGAGTGTCGGAGTGTCAGAGCGCCGGAGTGTCGGAGAGTCAGAGCGTCAGGGTGTCGGAGTGGAGCGTCAGAGTGTCAGAGTGTCAGAGCGTCAGAGTGTCAGTGTCGGAGCGTCAGAGTGTCGGAGTGTCGGAGTGTCGGAGTGTCGGAGTGTCAGGGTGTCGGAGCAGGTCAGTGTCGGAGTGTCGGAGTGTCAGAGCGTCAGGGTGTCGGAGTGTCGGAGTGTCAGAGCGTCAGGGTGTCGGAGTGTCAGAGCGTCAGGGTGTCGGAGTGTCAGAGTGTCAGGGTGTCGGAGTGTCAGAGTGTCAGAGCGTCAGAGTGTCGGAGTGTCAGAGCGTCAGGGTGTCGGAGCGTCAGAGTGTCGGAGTGTCAGAGTGTCGGAGTGTCGGAGTGTCGGAGTGTCAGGGTGTCGGAGCGTCAGGGTGTCGGAGTGTCAGAGCGTCAGGGTGTCGGAGTGTCGGAGTGTCAGTGTGTCAGAGCGTCAGGGTGTCGGAGTGTCAGAGCGTCAGAGTGTCTGAGTGTCAGAGCGTCAGAGTGTCGGAGTGTCAGAGAGTCAGGGTGTCGGAGCGTCGCTTCGCCGGCATTTGATTGGACAGAAATTTGACTGAATAATATTCGGCGATTAAAAAATGCAATTATTCACACTATACTGTTTACTGGCCTATTTGTGCTCACAGCGTAGATCTCACTCACCATATTTATTATTTCAGAGACACTTTATTTCACTCTATTTGTTATATTATATTTGAATACGAGTCGAGTACGATGGAGTGTAATGTGTATGAACATTTCTCCCTGAACAGCAAACCTGCAACTGTAATGAACAGACATTCGGGCCCAACAAGGTCAGTCTCAATCTCAGGAGGTCGCTCCGGTCCAGCGAGTGTTGCTACACTCTCACTCATTAGGGATAAACGTACCGGCACTAAACAATCCAACATCACAACATCCTCATCCGTAAAATACAATAATAGTGAAGTGAAATTGTTTCATATCTCAGATTCTTGGGAAGTTTGGGGTCAGAGTGCAGGGTCAGCCATGATACAGCGCCCCCTGGAGCACAGAGTGTTAAGGGCCTTTCTCAAGGACCCAAGTGCAGAAGCTTAGTGATCCCGGCGATCGAACCCCCGACCTTCCCACCAGTAACCCAGCACCAGTGAGATACACCCCGCCCTAAATCAGATCTCAAATGGCAAAACTCTACACAAATACAAGACAGCATTCAGACGTGTGTTCACTGTGTGTTCACTGTTTGTTTACTGTGTATTCATTGTGTGTTCACTGTGTGTTTACTGTGTGTTTACTGTGTGCTCACTGTGTGTTTACTGTGTGCTCACTGTGTTTGCAGTGTGTTCACTGTATGTTCACTGTTTGTTCACTGTGTGTTCACTGTGTGTTCACTGTGTGTTTGCAGTGTGTTCACTGTGTGTTTACAGTGTGTTCACTGTGTGTTCACTGTGTGTTCACTGTGTGTTGCTGTGTGTTCACTGTGTGTTCACTGTGTGTTCACTGTGTGTTCACTGTGTGTTCACTGTGTGTTCACTGTGTGTTTGTGTGTTCACTGTGTGTTCACTGTGTGTGTGTGTTCACTGTGTGTTTGCAGTGTGTTCACTGTGTGTTTGCAGTGTGTTCACTGTGTGTTTGCTGTGTGTTCACTGTGTGTTTGCAGTGTGTTCACTGTGTGTTCACTGTTTGTTCACTGTGTGTTCACTGTGTGTTCACTGTGTGTTTGCAGTGTGTTCACTGTATGTTCACTGTTTGTTCACTGTGTGTTCACTGTGTGTTCACTGTGTGTTTGCAGTGTGTTCACTGTGTGTTTGTGTGTTCACTGTTTGTTCACTGTGTGTTCACTGTGTGTTCACTGTGTGTTTGCAGTGTGTTCACTGTGTGTTCACTGTGTTCACTGTGTGTTCGCTGTGTGTTCACTGTGTGTTTGCAGTGTGTTCACTGTGTGTTTGCAGTGTGTTCACTGTGTGTTCACTGTGTGTTTTCAGTGTGTTCACTGTGTGTTCACTGTGTGTTTGCAGTGTGTTCACTGTGTGTTCACTGTGTGTTTGCAGTGTGTGTGTTCACTGTGTGTTCACTGTGTGTTTGCTGTGTGTTCACTGTGTGTTTGCTGTGTGTTCACTGTGTGTTTGCAGTGTGTTCACTGTGTGTTCACTGTGTGTTTGCTGTGTGTTCACTGTGTGTTTGCAGTGTGTTCACTGTGTGTTTGTTCACTGTGTGTTCACTGTGTGTTTGCAGTGTGTTCACTGTGTGTTCACTGTGTGTTTGCAGTGTGTTCACTGTGTGTACACTGTGTGTTTGCTGTGTGTACACCGTGTGTTTGCTGTGTGTTCACTGTGTGTTTGCTGTGTGTTCACTGTGTGTTTGCAGTGTATTCACTGTGTGTTTGCTGTGTGTTCATTGTATGTTCACTGCACTGATCTGCCCTGGTACTGATATACCTGCATAATGATATTTATTGTTCGGGGAACAGCTGAGATGTTCCAGCACTTAAAAGCTCCTGGTACCAAAGATCCAGTGATGAAACTGTTCAATAACTCGAGCTGATCCCAGCAGGATCCATGTCGTGTTCTTCACATGATTAAAGATTCCGTGCGTGTAAAGTGTTAGTCCGGCAGCTCAAATGAATTTCTGGGGCGGTGTTTAGTTTTCTGTACAGATACATTTCCTCGTAACCTTACCATCCAGGAGCTCCTCGAAATCGTCCAGGAAGAACTCACGCAGCGGCCGCCGTTTGGGTCTCTTCAGTGTGTTCAAGAGCTGCTGGATTTTAGACGAGACACGACTGTTCACAGGGACACCTTCAGGTGAAAGAGAGAGAGACAGAAGGAGAGACAGAAAGAGGGATGGAGGAGAGAAAAATGAATGGGATGAGATGAAAACGTGAAGCGACGCCTGGACGCGTTCACAACACAGCCTTTCTGTCTCAACGACAGCTGTGCTCGGTAGACGCTCGGCTCCGCCCACACAAAGCTCTCGGGCTCTCTGATTGGACCAATTTCAATTTGACTACGCTGCCTGGCAACAATGTGCTGCCGAGTGACGCAATAGATTTTTCATGAATGGAGTATCGATATGTGCACTGTGTGGGACAAAACACTCCAAATATACTACTAGGAATACAAATATTTTATATATATATATATATAATATATTATATATAATATAATATAATATATATATATATATATATATATATATATATATATATATATATATATATATATATAGGAATCTATGTGCCTCTAAAATATTATACAATATAATCAGATCCATAAATATTCAAACATAGACATGAACATTCATATTTTATTGCAAACCATCTACCAGAAAACATTATTAGGGTTTAAATTAAATAATAATATTTTTACTGCCTTAATTTGGGAACAAACGATTCCAGTGAACAGGGTAAAATACATACTGCTAGAAATGACATATATATATATATATATATATATATAATATATAGAGAGAGAGAGAGAGAGAGAGAGAGAGAGAGAGAGTGATATGTTAATGTATTTCATCCTATACACTGGAATCTATGTACAATGGAATTTTTAAGTATATGTATGATAATATCTCGTAAGCAATAAATATATTATAGCATAATAATATGTGATTATAATATTATTATTTAGGCCATCTAACATAATATTAGCGTTGAAATAACAATAAAAATAATATAGTATTAATAATAATAATAATAATAATAATAATAATAATAATAATAATTACTGCCTGTTACTTCAAATCTAAAGTCTGGAACTCGTAAACATCAACAGATGATGGGTTTGTTTCCTTGTGATTCTCTGCCATGTCTTGGCAGCAACTATTGTCATTTCCTGTTTGTTTTCCTCCAGCAAGTTAAATCCGGAGCAGAGGGTTTGGAATTCAGTACAAAGTCGCCTTCTGCAGTGAGAAACGCTGCCCAATGCGGTCTGAAGCATTTGTCTGTGAGTTTCAGCAGATAATACAGCTTTCTTTTACACTTTATAATTCATCCTGCTGCTTTGGTGAGAAATTATATCATGAATAAAAGGAAGCAATTTAATTAGTAAATAAGATAAAGTGTATGCTTTGGATCATGAGCAGCTCCCTTCATTCTCCTTACACTTTTCCTATTAGTATTCTATTATAAGTTTTCTTGTCCCTTGGAATATTGGTTTTGTTACTGTGTTTTGAGCGTTATTGTATTTACTTTGTGTGCTTCGCTGAAATCTACTCCTGATAATTAACTTGTGTATTTTGAGCTTCGATTCATGTGAACCCCAATTCTCTCGTAATTATGGACAATATTCAATATTTATGGATCTCCTTATGGATGCCTCACATTTCTCACTTTTGTCAGTGTTGAGGCATCTAGTTCAATGCAAATATACACGCAAACAATAATACAACATTAATAAGACAATGTTATTATATAATATTTTCTACAGTGTTGGAGCGACGCTGACGGCTCGATAACGCTTCACACGCACACGAGGACACAAAATTCATTTAGGCATTATCAAGACAAAAGGAAAAAGTGAAACAGAAAAATAATGAGTCGTTAATGACAGGATGAATCCATGGAGAATTTGTGTGTGTGTGTGTGTGTGTGTATGTGTGTGTGTGTGTGTGTGTGTAGAGTGAACAGTGTAGAGTGTGGTGTGTATTTGTGCTGTGAAGTCTGTGTATATATTTATATTTATAGCTCAGGGTGAAAAGAAACACAGCTGCAGCCTCATCGCTTTAGGAACTTCTCCTCAAACACACACACACACACACACTCTCTCTCACACACACACACACACACTCTCTCACACACACACTCACACACATTCATCCAAATTGTATATTTCTGCATCCAAAGTCATATTACACTTTTGTGAAAGACAGGTGTCCACATACTTTTGGCCATAAAGTCTATATACTGACACACTCCTCTACGCTGATTAACATACACAAACAGGTCCAGCCACCATCACACACACACACACACACACACACACAATCAAAAATGTTTAACAAAAATATGTTAAAAATAATTAAATGAACTAATTCTGTAGTTTTTCTTTATCACACACAGTTAATCTCAAATGATTAAAACAATAACGCGCCGATTGCAGCTCGGAGAAAACAACAAGTCCACACAACATATTTGTTTCTTATTCAGTGCCAGATTTCTGCTCAGTTCTTATATAAGCGTCGCTTTAACAAAAAGCCAACAAAAATGCATCAGCGCTGGTGCATATTTCATATTCATGCGTAATTAAATGAAACATTTAACATTAATTGCTCGTTACAGGTTTATTAATGGGCTTCCAGGCGTGGGAACGCTTTAATAATGCAGCTTAAATCGGCCTGCGGTAAAAACGTACCCCAAATGCACCGCCCTATAAAATCTATTATATTTACACACGGATGATGAAGGACGGCACGAGCGCTCGGATGTTCTCGGCGCGAAATCAGACGGCGAGCCGATTGGCTGCAGAGCAGGAGAACGCTGTTGCCGTGGCGATGCGAGGACTCACCGTCGGCCGTGTCCATAGCGCTGCTCGGGTGTGTGTGTGTGTATCCCCGAGGAAGACCTCTCACCGAGGCCACCTGAGATCGCTCCGACACTCCTGTGACGTCCGGAGGAGCGCAGTGGTTATCTGTCAGAGGTCAAAAGGTCAAAAGGGAAGAACCAAAATCATCATCGGAGGGAAAATGAGGAAAATGTTTACAGTCTACAGTACAATGTACATATTTAATAAGGATATTGATATGTACTATACATACATATATATATATATATATATATATATATATATATATATATATATATATATATATATTATATTATATTCATTCATTCATTCATCTTCTATCGCTTTATATCCTGATCTTCCCTCGGGTCACGGGGAGTCTGTGTCTATCTCAGGCGTCTATGGGCATTAATGCAGGATACATCCTGGATGGAATTCCACACACACACACACACACACACCACACACCACACACACACACACACACACACACATTCATACACTAGGGACAATTTTCCAAGGTGCCAATCAACCTACCGTGCATGTTTTTGGACCGGGGGAGGAAATTGGAGAACCCGGAGAAAAACCCCATGAGACACGGGGAGAACATGCAAACTCCACACACACATGTCCGAGACGGGAATCGAACCCGGACCCTGGTGGTGTAAGTCGAACATACAATCCCCAGAAATGCCACACTGCCCGTGTTGGGCCCTTCAGCGAGGTGTTTAACCTCATCTCCTCCAGGGGTACAGCAAGGCCGACCCTTAGTGAGCCCAGTAGTGAGATACTGATCAGAAGGTTGTTGTGTTTAAGCCCCAGTGACACCAAGCTGCTTCTCCTGGGCTTTAACCATGTGTCCTCCCGGTGTCGGCGATCTCCAAAGGAAGAAGTAGTGTTACAGCTCCAAGTGTCTTTCTCACGTCTCTCAGATTAAATCAGGAAAATCCCCGTAGCCTCTCCGTCTCCTCCAAAGTCTTTAGCACTTGATTTTCCTCGGTGTCTCTGAGAGACCGAACGTCGCTTTAAGTGCGAACGCGTCTTACATTTCACTGAATCTCACACTTTACTCGATACGGAACATTCAGCGAGGATTAAAACTGGCTTCTTCTGAAAAGCATGAAGGTCATGTGAGTACAGCGTTAATCCTGTAAATCTCTCCCATTTACACACCTGATCTCCACAAATCACCTCTACACATCTGAGAAATCTAAAGCTTTTTATACAAAATCTGTCTGGTTTTATGACATGAAACATAAAAAGTCTTAACAAATCACATTACACTTTAGACTATAAATCTTAAAGTAAGTACTTGTTTACTCTGGGCAGGTAAATATTTACTCCTTTTCAGCAAAATGTCACTACAAATAAGAGACAGATTTAAAGTGTAAGAATAAAGTGAATGTACAAATAGAATGTGGTGTTTATTTTAAGACTAATACTGAAAAATAACGTTTACCGTCCTGGTGTTTATAAGACCGAGACGGGAGGCGGGACCGTCAGCGGATCTCAGTAGTTAAGGAATTGGCCTCTGGACCAGAAGATCACAGGTTCAAATCCCACCACCATGCTGCCCCCTAGTGGTTAAAAAAGCTTGATCCCG
>JACRUU010000011.1:2343103-2348103 GCA_030449085.1 Kryptopterus vitreolus | reverse complement strand
GAATAGAGAACAGTGTGTTCATTAAACTTTAAATTCTTTTTAAAAACAGGATTCTTCATTCCCAAGTGCAGATGTTGCGTCATCACCCGGGAACATGAGCAGGCCGACTAATGGAATACGACATTGGTTATGAGAGAAATGTCATTATCGATTTCTCTCCCCTTTATCAGGTCATATTAAATGGTAGCATTACTAACACACATGCACACCGAAGGAAATGATCAGCAGGTCATGAGTTCAAATCTCAACACCACCTCAAGCTGCCAGTGCTGAGCCGCTGAGCACGCTCCTAATCCTCAACCGCTCAGTGGTGTTCATGTGGATAAAGACGTCTGCCAAAGTGTGAGATCAGTGCAGCACGTCTCCTACAAACCTCATCAACAAACAGCCACGGACGAGATGCAGCTTCATCCACGTCCTACCCAACGTTTTACTGCATTTCTCATTCAGTTCTGTGTAATGTGTAATTCCTGTTCCTCAGCAGGGAGCGTTCACGCCAGCGCTCCAGCGGTGATGGACAGGACGGGTTAGATGTGCTCGTCTTCACTGCGGTAGTTACTAATCACTACAAACACCTTCACAAGACTAAACGCTTCTGGGAGCACGAACATATTTCACCATCAAGACTCAGAGGAGACGGTTCGAGTCACGCCGCCGCCACCGCCGCGCTCAAAATGCAGCAAAGAAACCATTACTTTAAAAGAACAATCAGAAACGACTCGCTGGGGCCAAAAAACACAAGGAACAGACGTTATTTCAGTGGAAAACTGTTCCTTGGTCTGATTTTTAAAACGTTTGGTTTGAACCGCCGTGTCTTTGTCACCCATCCAAAAGATAAAGGGACGCTTCCTAAACGTGTGTTTCCCAAGCAGAATGTCGCAGGATTGCGTTACTGCTGGCACCGAGTAGCGAGAAGCGTAAGACGAGTCTGGTGTACAGAACGTTTTATATCAACATGTCGACTCGTCCGATTTACACTTAGTTTACAACAACATTTATTTTTCAACAAGACAATGACAACATATTTATCCAAGAAGGAGGAGGAGAGATAAATCCATCCTAAGGTCTAATTTTTTCCATCATTTATCCATCTATCCATCCATCCATCCATCCATCAATCCATCTATCCATCCATCCATCCAAGGAGCCCATCTTTCCATCCATCCATCCATCTCCAGATTTTTCCATCTAGGGATCCAGTCGATATCCATCCAGCCAGTCCAGCGAGATATTTAGCCATCTAGATAGCCCATCTAGCCCATCCATCAGCAATCGAGCCATATCCAGCCATATCCATCTATCCATCCATCCATCCATCCATCCATCCAGCCAGCTATCCATCCAGCCCAGCGATCTATCAGAGATCCATCCATCCAGCTCCATCCATCCAGATAGATCCATCATCAGCAAGGATCCATCGATCCATCCAGATATGCCAGCCTATCAGCCATCATCATCCAGCGATCAGCCATGGAGCCATGGCCATCAGCGACAGAGCCAGCAAGCCATAGCCAGCAGCCAGCCATCAGCCAGCCAGCCATGCGAGCCAGAGAGCCAGCTATCATGCCATCATCCAGCCCATACAGACCAGCGACGCCATCACCAGAGAGCCAGCCAGCCGCCAGCCAGATAGCCAGCCAGGCCCAGCCCCAGCAGCCAGAGGGAGCCAGGAGCCGAGCCATCCATCCATCCATCCAGCCATCCATCTATCCATCCATCTATCCATCCATCCATCCATCCATCCATCCATCCATCCAGCCATCCGAGCAATCCATCCAATCCATCCAGCCATCAGTCATCCATCTATCCATCCATTCAATCCATCCATCCATCCATCTATCTATCCATCTATCCATCTATCCATCCATCTATCAATCCATATATCCATCTATCTATCCATCTATCCATCCATCCATCCATCCACCCATCTATCTATCTATCTATCCATCCATCCATCCATCCATATATCCATCTATCTATCCATCTATCCATCCATCCATCCATCTATTTATCCATTTATCCATCTATCCATCCATCCATCCATCCATCCATCTATCCATCCATCCATCCATCTATCCATCCATCCATCCATCCATCCATCTATCCATCCATCCATCCATCCATCATCCAGCCATCCATCCATCATCCATCCATCTATCCATCATCCATCTATCCACCATCCATTCCATCCATCCATCCATCCATCCATCCATCCATCCATCCATCCATCCATCCATCTATCCATCCATCCATCCATCTATCCATCTATCCATCCATCTATCCATCCATCCATCCATCTATCAGCATCATCCATCCTCTATCTATATATCCATCCATCCATCTATCCATCCATTCATCCATCCATCTGCCCGCCTGCATCTTACTGATGTATTTAATGTGTGTGAAATGATAACGAGGTGTAAAGTTTGATGATCTCTGTGGCTGAAACGTTAATGACACGTTCCTGTGATATTTTGCGTTTACTGAATTCTGATTGGTCGTTGCATTAATCTGTAGAGATGTGTCGAATGTCCGGGTCGAGTCAGGATTTAATCCCATTGGAACCGAAGTCCAGAGTGAGACTGGAAACCATCAGATCCTGTTTAAAGTCTTTTCTTCAGTTACTGGCGTGAAAACAAACGTCAATTCAAAGGCAGAAAAACTTCTTGAATTTCTGCTACATTAAATAAAATCATATAAAAACAGCAGGAAGTGACTTTCCATGTTTAGTGATTTCACAGCAGCGATATTAACAGCACGTTCTTATTAACGCCACAATCTGATCCTATAAGTGATTATGAACAGATGACTAATTCTGTCTAAATCCTACAGCAGCCTACAGGACATGCTCTCCTCCATCAGATCTGATCATTACCGTCATAGAGGAAGCCAGATTCACATGTGTGAGACAAGCAAGTGTGTGTGTGTGTGTGTGTGTGTGTGTCACTTTTCAAAGAACAATGGAGTGGGCCATGATCCAATCCCAAATGAATGAGTCAACTTTAACCTCTGAACCATTAATCCGGTTTTCCCATCCATGGGTGCCGTTATTCCCAGCCTGGAGAGAGGACGGATCGGGATAATGCGGATCTTTAATGCGTTAAATGCGGATGTGTGTGTGAACAGTCATGACCGCTGTATGTAACAAGCATAGATTTTATAGACGACACGTTTCACTAACATCAGTACTGTCAACTCGATTATTACACACAATAAATACAAATGCAATAAAATAAATAAAATAAAGTATGAAAGCTCCAACAAAAAACACAATTAGACAAACAGACAAAATAAATATTTTATATTCAGCTATTCATCCATTTCTATTCATTATTCTTTAGAATAATGGAACAAAATAGTATCAGTAGCTCTTAAAAACACTTTATAGTACATAAAAAATGACTGGAATAAACAACTAATTATTAATATATTAACTTTATATTTATATATTTCTTGGTATATTTCTATATTATATATTTATCCATATTTTTACATTTTCAAGGTTTATTTGTCTGTTTGTTTATCTGTAATTATCCAATACAAGAAAATGTATAAATAAATAAAACAAGCTCATTCAATTACAAAACAAACAAAATTCATTTGTGTATTTGTAAATGTTTATTTATTTATATACGGTACAATTATTATTATTTATTATTATTATTATTATTATTATTATTATTATTATTATTATTATTATTATTATTATTATTCCTCGACAGAAATCCGTCTGTAAAAATAAAACTCGAAACTCCGTATTTCTGTAAAAACACGACTTCAATCTGCAGCCGCATCATACAATAAAATCCTGCTCCGTATAAACACATACAACACATCCACCCGCGCATCCACCGCATCCACCCACGCGCATCCACCCTCACATCCACCAACGCATCCACCCACGCATTCCACCCACGCACACATCCACCCCCTCATCCACCCGCGCATCCACCTGCGCATCCACCCTCGCACCCACCCTCGCATCCACCCACACATCCACCCCCTCATCCACCCGCGCCCATCCTGCGCATCCATCCACCGCACACATCCACCCCCTCATCCACCCACGCATCCACCTGCGCATTCACGCACACATCCACCCCCTCATCCACCCACGCATTCCACCACACACATCCACCCCCCACCCCCTCATCCACCCGCACACATCCACCCCCTCATCCACCCTCGCATCCATCCACGCGCATCCACCCCACCGCATCCATCCACCCATCGCATCCACCCTCGCACACCACGCATCCACCCACACATCCACCCCCTCATCCACCCGCGCATCCACCCTCACATCCACCCTCGCATCCACCAACGCATCCACCCACGCATTCACGCACACATCCACCCCCTCATCCACCCACGCATCCACCCGCACATCCACCCACACATCCACCCCCTCATCCACCCGCGCATCCACCCGCACATCCACCCTCACATCCACCCATCGCATCCACCAACGCATCCACATCCACGCACACATCCACCACCCCCATCCACCCCCCCACCCATCGCACCCACGCACACATCCACCCCCTCATCCACCATTCACGCACCACATCCACCCCCTGCATCCACCCGCACATCCACCCTCACATCCACCCAACGCATCCACCCACGCATTCACGCACACATCCACCCCCTCATCCACCCACGCATCCACCCGCACATCCACCCCCTCATCCATCCCCCCCACGCATCCACCCTCACATCCACCCACGCATCCACCCACGCATTCACGCACACATCCACCCCCTCATCCACCCACGCATCCACACATCCACCCCCTCATCCACCCGCACATCCACCCTCACATCCACCCAACGCATCCACCCACGCATTCACGCACACATCCACCCCCTCATCCACGCATCCACCCGCACATCCACCCCCTCATCCACCCCGCATCCACCCTCACATCCACCCACGCATCCACCCCGCATTCACGCATCCACATCCACCCACGCATCCACCTGCGCATCCACCCGCGC
>JACRUU010000011.1:2333103-2338103 GCA_030449085.1 Kryptopterus vitreolus | reverse complement strand
ATTTATTAATTCCAGCAAATTATTAATTGTTATTTATTTAGATATCATCTAATAAACTGCATTAGTTCATTTTGATTCAGACTAATAATTAATTCACTATATATATATAGACTGTGCAAATAAATGCAAATGCAAATAAATGTCATTACTAAAGTGAGAAATCCAATAAACATAAACATTTCAGCACATCTAATTTCACTGCAGCTGCAACTGAAACATTCACAAACATCATTTTTAGTCTAATAAAAGGTTTTTGTGTATTTATGTAACACTTTTTGAGTTCCCTGTTTATGGAAACCTGATGATTACAGTTTTGAAATGAAGGTTAATTGTGCTCAATTACAAATACAAACACAAAAGAACAAACTGCTTATGAAAAAGCTTCGTTTATTCGACGCTACAAACTCACACACACACACGCACACACACACACACACACACACACACTGCTGATTCTCTCGGTGCAGATTTTTCCACTCTGGCAACCCACAAGTGCTGAAATACGGTTGGACAGAAAGTCAAACATCAAACACACATTACTGAACACATCACAACACAGAGAAACGCTATAAAATGATTATTGGGAATCAATTAGAAAAATATATTAAAGTGTAAATCAGTGATATTTGATGTTATAGTGAGGAAAATTCCCACAAGTATAAAAACGCCAGCGACTGAATGTGAGATATGATTTTACTTGTACGTACAGATTTTCCCTCAAGCGTACACATTCCTCTCGTTCCACCCCGTATATTTATATATTTACCTCTCACAGTTACTGCACATGCACAAATTTACTGCTGTACTCAAACCCCACATATAATCACACATCCTGATGATTTATTTCTTCACAAGCCTGCACATGTTACTGACAAAAACATCACATTTTTATATTAAAATAACTTGAGATCATAAGTGCAGATATTAATATTTGTACTGACACGTACTTAAGGAAAAAGTAGACATTTCTACTTCCTGTTTTAGTCTCACACTGGATATCCAATTATTCATTATGAAGTTTCCCTTTAAATAACTGAAACCCCTTTTATTCCTCTAAAACAGTTCTATTGCTTTTATTGTGTTGTTTTTTTTGTTTGCGTACCCTTATGACTCACTCTCTTTCATCCATTACCTGGCTTACTAATGAATAACACTGCACGATCCCCACTGAGATCACCATTCTCTCAAACAAAAAAACAAAACATGAAAATCAGTTCAAGTAAAAATAGTTTACCAATAACTATTTATAAAACAGCGTGTGAAAGTAACATGATGTGAACGCAGAGGGTTTTGTTTCTGTGTGGAGTGAACGCTGTAGCCTACGCACATAGCAGTGTAGGTTAGGGGGTGTAGGTTACGATGTAGCCGTTGTGTCGTGAGCGTAGGTTACGGTGTACGTTGCGATGTTGGTTACGGTGTAGGTTACAGCATAGGTTGCGGTGTAGGTTACGGCGTAGGTTGCAGTAGGTTAGTTACGGTGGTGTTGGTTACAGTGTAGGTTGCGGTGTAGGGTTACGTAGTTGCGTGTAGGTTACGGTGTGTGTAGTGTGTTTACGGTAGGTGTAGGTGTTACGGTGTAGGTGTACGGTGTAGGTTACGCAGGTAGGTTGTAGGTGTAGGTTACTGTATGTTAGGTGTTGGTTACAGTGTAGGTTGCGGTGTAGGTTACGGTGTAGGTTACAGTGTAGGTTACGGTGTAGGTTACGGTGTAGGTTACGGTGTAGGTTACGGTGTAGGTTGCGGTGAAGGTTACGGTGTAGGTTACAGTGTAGGTTACAGTGTAGGTTACGGTGTAGGTTACGGTGTAGGTTGCGGTGTAGGTTACGGTGTAGGTTACGGTGTAGGTTACGGTGTAGGTTACGGTGTAGGTTGTGGTGAAGGTTACGGTGTAGGTTGCGGTGCAGGTTACCTTGTAGGTTACGGTGTAGGTGTAGGTTACGGTGTAGGTTCCGGGTTTTACGGTGCGGTAGGCTTTTTAGGTTAGGTTACGGTGTAGGTTACGGTGTAGGTTGCGGTGTAGGTTACGGTGTAGGTTGCGGTGTAGGTTACGGTGTAGGTTACGGTGTAGGTTGCGGTGTAGGTTGCGGTGTAGGTTACGGTGTAGGTACGGTTACGGTGGTACGGTTGTTAGGTTGGTGTAGGTTGCGGTGTGTAGGTTACGGTAGGTAGGTTGCGGTGTAGGTTTTTGCAGTGTAGGTTATGGTGTAGGTTACGGTTAGGTTGCGGTGTAGGTTACAGTGTAGGTTACGGTGTAGGTACACAGACCAACAATAAGTGTCTTTACACTATAATTTATCCAGTCAGACGTTATAGAACAGAAATGGCTCCTTCACAAGTCACATGGACATGTAATGACTATACAAGGCTGATACAAAACAAGGAAAATCTCTCTTAACTGCTAAACTAAACTAACTTGTTACACACAAAACACAAAACACACACTAACATTGTTAGGATTTTCATTTCTGGCTGATGCTAAAACTGCATTTTATTGTTGTGTAGCTGTACTATGCAATGACAATAAGTTCTGTTACAATAAATCTATCTATCTATTAGCATGTGTGTGTCTGATACATGTCTATAATTCTGCTATGCAGGTTTATAACTGTTATAAGTTGAAGTGTTTATTGTTTTACTCTGTAATGTTTCTGTGAGGATTTATTGAGACTTTTGACTGTCAGTAAAGCATTATGATGTAGTTATAACACTACGTTATATAACACTAGAACGTGTGTAAGCAGTATCTTTGACTGTAAACTGCTTCTGCATGACACATTCAATCTCCAACCCGCAACGGATTTGAAATAAAATGTAAAACCACAGACATTTGGGAAATGGCAATTAAAAATAGACAGAAAACAAGGAATAATGGCTAAAACAGACTGACCAGGCAAATCCGAAAACCCATGAAGTGGCTAAACATAGGGCGTAAACTCACACACACACACACACACACACACACACACACACACACACACACACACACAGAATAAGCAGTAAACCCACCACAGAGAAATGACATCACTGGGCGCCGGAGCAGCCGAGACTGTGGTCAGTTTGCTGAGGTAACATGAGGATAAGTTCTGCTACGGGCCGCTGAAACATCTCAAACATTCTCCAGCTAAAACCACAAACGACAGCACACGCAGGGTCAAAACGCTTCCTCCATCCGCTACAACTCCTTCCCTTCACCTTTTACAAGACGATGAGTCACGCCGCTCGGCCGAGTCACGCCGCGGGGAACGCTGTCCAATTCCACTGCAACTCGCCATGTTTATGTTTACGGACACGAGCATTTCTGACATTTAATGCGAGACTTCAGATTGTGTAACATTTTTAAAAATAAAGTGTCATTCTAAACTAAAAAAATATATCCTGGATAAATAGATTTATTTCACCAAAGGAAAAAAAATACTGGTATAAACTTATAAAGAGAAGTTTGTATATTAATCTGTAAAGTTGCTTTGCTGCGTTGTTCATCGTAAGAACAAAAAAAAAACAACACCAGTTAGGTAGTGTTATTTAAAGCACTAATCTGCTGCAGTATATAACAAGCAACACACAGTGGCACGGCGCGTCGTCAGTGGTGTCCTGCCCGAGTCCATTTAATAACATCCTTATAATGACACGGCTATTAAAACCATTAATATTCCTCAAAAACACAGTAAACAGATTTACTTTTAATACGCTTTTTCTTTATTAAATGTAATATGTAATAGATTAATGTAATAGATTACAGATTATAAATGATTCTATTGAAAATGTAATAAGTAGTGTAACTTTTTAAATGTTTTGTTAAGCTATGACCAAAAATATCTAAATGACACACACATACACACACACAAACACACACAGCGCACACGCACACACACACACACACAAACACACACACACGCATACACACACACGCGGAATTTTTGGGGAATTATAGCGCCCCCTTTTGCCCAATTGGGTTGAGACTTTGTCAACCTCTCCACAAACTGAGCTTTACCATCTGTCCAAATTTCACGTCTCTAGGACTTACGGTTTGGTCTGTGCGAGAACTTTTATGGCATAATAATAATAATAATAATAATAATAATAATAATAATGTACTTGAAGCCCTAATTACAGATAGAGCATTTCATTCTAGAAGCACAGCATTTGTTTTGATCTTTTTCTGTATTTATTTTGTCACATGCTGTACTTTAGATGTCCTTGATTCTACAGGAACACAGATATAATACAGTGTACAGGTCGTATTTTAACACACTGATCTGTGCCTGAAAATGTTTCATCAGATCTTTGCTAACCCAGCAGTGTTAACCCTTTCTTCCTAGAGAGCCAAAAATATTTCCACAAGGACTCATTTAGCCTCTTTCTAGTCGTCTCCTAGCAACCACCCCACCAAAGAGGTCTGGCAAGAAAAACCTGCTGAAACGCGCGTAAGACTTCAGCATTAATACACGAGACTGGAGGTAAAGGAGTCATTTTTAGAAGCTAAACTATAGATGTAGACATGAGGAAGGTCACATACATCACTGACATCACTGACGCTTACACAAGTGCAATAAAAAGAGGAAAAGCTCGCAGTAAATCATTGTGTTGTGTTTGATGTTTAGTCCAAATTCATCCGAACAGATCTGAAAACTTACATACATACATGAGGTGTGTGAAGTGCATTAAAACGTGTGTGATTGTATTCAGATTAGGCGACGCTGCTTTAAAGCGTGCATTGATAATAAACTACATCTCCCACAAAACAATGACAACCTCTCTGTTTTGCATGTGACTGTTACGGCATCCCGCCACTAGAGTGCAGCGTTTCCCATATCAGTGTCAGGGCGATTTTTCCAACAAGTGGAATTGATAAATTTGTATCCCAAAATGTCCAGGAAGTAAAAAAAATGGATGCAGATGGAAAACACTTCAAAGAAAGATGTGAAAGTGAAAACATGTTTGTGTTTGGAGGAGAAAAAGTGATGTGTGTGTGTTTTGTGTTATGAGGCGACGTCACACAT
>JACRUU010000011.1:2325603-2328103 GCA_030449085.1 Kryptopterus vitreolus | reverse complement strand
ACCACTGTCTCTAAACCACCATCTCCACCTCCACCTCCTGTCTTTTACACAACGCCCCCTACTGTCTAAACCTAAACCATAACAACATCTCCACCTCCTCCACCTCCACCTCCTGTCTTTTACACAACGCCCCCTACTGTCTCTAAACCGAAACAACATCTCCACCTCCTCCACCTCCTGTCACTTACACAACGCCCCCTACTGTCTCTAAACCATAACAACATCACCACCTCCACCTCCTGTCTATTACACAACGCCACCTACTGTCTCTAAACCGTAAAAACACCACAGTCTCACCAACTCTCACCACAGTCCTATAAACTTTCATGTTCACTCTTACATATACCCTTCTATCACACATCACTCCTGTAACTCTTCCCCACCCGCTCCACCGTGCCTACACTCCACCCTTCCTGCACTCTTATCTTCACTTCTCTAACACACTCTTAAACTTCTCTTTCACCACCTCGTCTCTTATTAATCTCCATTGTCTTCTATCTTCCCATTAGAACATTCCACAAAGCCCCTCCTAACACCATCCAGCACCTCTGACATCACAGCGCCATCACTCGGAGAAGATAACAGAGATATATTAAGCATCACAGCTCCAGTCCCTCATGTTCTTCACACTTGCTTGATTAGTGATCAGATCCGTGCTGTCAGTCGCAGCCACGATTCCTCTCACACGCTACAGAGAACGTTCCAGAAGAAGCGGCTGCACAGTGGCAGTGTAATAATAAATAACATTCACAAAGTTCTTTTTCCTCCACGTTGGTTCTTAACTGAGGCGTCGCAGCAGAAAGTGAGAAATGTAAAATGTAATCTGATCATTTAAGCCTCAAAAGTTTCATGGCAGAAAAAACATTAGTAAATAAGAAGCAGGTACTGTTATATTTATATTTACAGCATGTGTCAGACGTCCTTATACAGAGAGACTTACAACTGGGCAGTTGAGGGTTAAGGGCCTTGCTTAAGGGCACACTAGTGGCAGCTTGTGGTGCTGGGATTTGAACCTGTGACCTTCTGGTCCAGAAACCAATGTCTTACCCACCATCCTGATATAAATGTGATGTATTAGCAGGTATTGTAATATGAAACTGATGATGCACTCTGATTCTCCTTTTCTTCTCTGCTTTACTGCATTCCTCGGGAATACAGGAGTGTGTGTGTGTGTGTGTGTGCCGCCTCTGTTATCTCCATAAAACCACACACATGAGTGTTAGAGATCTATCTATCCGTCCGTCTGTCCATCTGTTTATCAGTCAGTCTGTATGACAGAGTTGTGGGTTTTTGCAGGAGTTCGCCGCGGCTCAGATCCTGCTGACAGATTTGTTCCTCGGTGCCTCGACATCGTCCTCTGCAGGTGTGACTCACGGGAAACACTCACACGTACAGAAAACAGCCTTCCAGGATCTCCTGCTGAAGTGCAGGTGGGCGTGTAATAACGCGCTCGGATCCCTTCATGTCTGTAACATGTGGTTGGTTTGAGAACGTTGGCCTGACGTCCTGCGCCATGACCAAAACAAACTCCTAAATTATTCATGTGGGCCGCTCAGGCCGCGGCTAAAAATAAACGCAGGGAAAAAGGACTTTGAGAGCGTCCTGTTTTCATCTCCCCGGGGAGAGTTTAAAGCACACAGCAGGGATTATTACAAAACCAACACATGCACTCACAAACCCATCTCATCCTGTGGCCTCGGAACGCAAACAAACCTGTACAGTGGATCTGAGCGATGTGTCGTATAAATTAATCTCACCGTTTTACACAACATAGGATTTTGGATACAGAGGAGAAAATGTGTTGTTATTTGTAGCTGTTTGTAGTTGGTGTTTTGGGGTTTGTTGTGTTTATCCCGCAGAGCAACACACACACACACACACACACACACATATGTTCTGCTTCCTTTAAAAACGTTGGAGGAATGTTACAGCGGGGTTTTGGTTTGTTGAATGTCTGAAACTCCGCCCCCTCTTGGAAACGAGCTCTTCGGATTGGTCAGAGTGCCGCCATGTCGTATTTGGTGTTTCCCCGAGTGTAATGCGGGAGATGGAGAACTACGGAAACTCGCTGTGTTCAAACCGAGGGTAAATAAATATAAAAGAAATTTAATATTGGCATAAACTATAAACTTGAATGAATCTGTAATGATGATTATAATCTCCCAGCTGTAGTGGGCGGTGTTCCTCAGAGATGCACAGCACAGAGAAGTTTTAGGTTCCTCCAGGGTTCCTCCAGGGTTCCTCCAGGGTTCCTCCAGGGTTCACCCGCGATGCTCCAGCTTCTCCTTTCTCTCTCCTTTTTATCCTTTTTAGTAACGACCTGAACACGCCGTAAAAGTCCTGCTGTTTTTAATGACCTAATGAGATGAATTTTGGTATAACAGTGTCCTGGAAATGCTCACATGTGCACCGTGTGTTCACGGCAGAACATCTCCATCCACACATCATTAACACGCTGACTCATCATTTCTGCTCTGCAATGCAGATAACGGCTGTTTTC
>JACRUU010000011.1:2323388-2325103 GCA_030449085.1 Kryptopterus vitreolus | reverse complement strand
TGAGAGAACTGGTGCATGTGTTATTAAGCGGCTTAAGGAGAGTAAAGCAGAGTACTGGCGCTTGTTGTGTGTAAGGTGTCGGAACTCTGACTCCCAGCATCACCGAGATCAGTGGGCCCTTGAGAATGGCCCTTAATTAGAGCTGGGTGATTAATTCAAGTTTATGTTGAAAAATTGTTGTTATGATGTCACCTCGGTTTGAACACAGCGAGCTTCCCGTCCGGGGAAATACCAAATATGACATGGGGGCGCTCTGACCAATCCGAAGAGCTCGATTCCAAGAGGGGGCGGAGTTTCATCAGTCATATGGAAATGGTTTGGGTTTCGGACCTTTTATCTAACGTTTATGGCGACTAAAGAAAGCATCACGACTCATTTATTCCAAACAGAAGCGCGTTGTTTTGTGTGTGTGTGTGTGTGTGTGTGTGTGTGTGTGTGTGTGGCGCTGTGGGATAAACATGACAAGCCCCAAAACACCCACTACAAACAGGCACAAATAACAACACATTTCCCCTCTGTATCCAAAATCACATTTTGTCTAAAAAAATTGGGGATTCAATTATCACGGAGCTCCGCCCCTCACACACCACACACTATTCCCATGTGATTAATTGTGATTAAATATTTGAATCACTTGACAGACAAAATGCACAGTTCAGGACAATGAAACATCTAACCTGAAATAAACATCTGTGTGATAAATGTACAAAGACGAGATTCAGGAGTTTATACCAGACTGAAAACTGAACTGAACTGTAGCACAGAGTAACACAATAACACACACAGCGTTTTCTCTACAATAACACACACAGTGTTTTCTCTACAATAACACACACAGCGTTTTCTCTACAGTAACACACACAGTGTTTTCTCTACAATAACACACACAGCGTTTTCTCTACAATAACACACACAGCGTTTTCTCTACAATAACACACACAGCATTTTATCTACAATAACACACACAGCATTTTATCTACAGTAACACACACAGTGTTTCCCTACAGTAAGACACACACAATGTTTTCTCTAAAGTAACACACACACACACACACACACACACACACACACACACAATGTTTTCTCTACATTGTTTTCACACACACAATGTTTTTCTCTACAGTAACACACACAGTGTTTTTTTACAGTAAAACACAGTGTTCTGTATAATAAACTGAGAATGAAGGATTTACCTTGGATCTGTGGTATGTAGGGTGCTAACAGCTTTCCTCTCTTCTTCTCATATCCCTTCTGTGTGATATCACCTACAGTGGGAGAGACCGAGAAAGACGTTATGTCACGGAATCTGAATGTACTTTTATATATATATATATATATATATTATATATATATTATCTATATATATATATATTATTTGTGGTGTTGTTGTGTGTTGTGTGTTATAAAACGTTTACATGATTCAGATAAATTACTGATTATTTAATATTGATATTTTAGAGCATTTCGCAGACCCCCTTATCACGAGCGACATATAAATATTGCTTAAGTCTCCATCTAAGAATAAATTAATTTAGGTATGATTGATTACAAACTTAATATTTTTTTTAGGAAATTATTCTTTTAATATTAATGTCTATGTTTTTAGTGTTTGTTTTAATAGTTAAATATGGTATGTGGCTCCTTTAAGAATGATATTCCAGTTTTGGTTGTTTTCCATATAAACTGGTGTTGTGTTTATGTCCAGTACAGTAATA
>JACRUU010000011.1:2303388-2305888 GCA_030449085.1 Kryptopterus vitreolus | reverse complement strand
CACTGAATCCTGGCAAACTCCTAAACCCACATCTCCTCCTTCACCTCCCTGATTACACACACCTCCAACTACACACACCTCCAACTACACACACACCAACTACACACACCAACACACACACCACTACACAACTACACACAAACCTCAACACCACACCAACTGTACACACACACACACACCAACACCAACTACACACACTACCAACTACACACACCAATCACACACAATTACACACACCTCCAACTGCACACACCTCCAACTACACACACCTCCAACTACACACACACCAACTACACACACACCAACTACACACACCACAATTACACACACACCCACTACACCAACTACACACACCTCCAACTACACACACACCAACTACACACACCAATTACACACACCTCCAACTGCACACACCTCCAACTACACACACCTCCAACTACACACACACCAACTACACACACACAACACACCTCACACACCAACTACACACACCTCCAACTACACACACCAACTACACACACCTCCAACTACACACACCTCCACCACACACACACACACACCTCCATCACCCTACACTCACACACCACTCCACCCAACACCCACCAACTACACATCCACCCCACACAACTCCAACTCCTACAACCTCCACAAACAACTACCCACACACCTCCAACTACACATACCAACTACACACCTCCAACTTTCAGTCTGTGATTTAAAAATAAATAAATAAATATTTACACCAGACCTCCATTCCTAATATGGTTTATAATCCTATAAAATTCACTTTCACTTTCTTCTTACTTGGGAGAAAAGTTCCTAATGGTCGAAGCCAGAAGGGGGAAAAAACTCCGATCTTCCCCCGGCTCACTGTCTGTGTCTGTCTCAGGCGTTTCAACTGCTGTGCATCTTTTTTTATTTATATGTAATTACATTTTTTAAAGTCAAAAACAAAAACTTCAAAAAAAGCAAAGTGAGAAAATGCAAAAATATCAACATAAATATATATTAATAAAAGACATCAAGTTACCATTAACAAATAATTTAAAACATTAATTTTTCCATAAAATGTAATGGTGTGTGTGTGTATGTGTGTGTGTGTGTGTGTGTGTGTGTACGTGTGTGTGTGTGTGTGTGTGTGTGTATGTGTGTGTGTGTGTGTATTTGATGCTCTAGTTGTAGTTACTGACCCAGTGTAACAGTAAAGAGTCTTTTCCTGTCATTGCACGCACTACAAGGCCTCTTCCTTTTCCTCCATATGTTCAACACACACACACACACACACACACACACACTCACACACACACACACAAACACACACAAAAACACACCACAACATAATAGAGTGGTCAGCCAGCAGGAAGGAGGTATGAAAAACAAAGCAGGCACTTCCTGCACTGCGGGCCAACATCTAACACAATGAAGGAGAAAAAAGCACAGAAAGAGAGAAAGAAAAAAAGAGAAAGAGACAAATTAGTCTCACAAAACGACCCGAGCCTCCAAAATAAGCCCGGAAATACACAAATTATCCAGAATATCCCTCAAATGCCAAGACTGTCCCTAAAAAGTGCATTTAAATCTGTTCTCGGGCAAAATGTTACTGCACTGAGAAAATCAAATGTTTCCAAAATGATAAACCAACAAATATGTGCTGTTACAAAACAATAACATTTTCCATGAATCCATGCTACAGTTTATCCAAAGGTCTAAAAATCACCGTGAGGAAATTCCCAATTCACCCCAAAACAACACAGACTCGACTATAAAGTCACTCAGGACAAATTTATTAAAAAACTGCTACAGTCCAAATATTAGCCAGACTTAATGTAAACATATTCATACTCCAATATAAAACGCCGTAAAATGAGCGATTACATGTAAAACTTCCCTCCATGTCCAACAAAGAAAACCAAATAACATCAAAAAAACTGCTTTTAATAACCTTATACATTTCCCAAAAGTTCCACAAGCAGCTGAGAGAACTGCTCTGTGTGTTTACTAATCACCTACAGGATACTGCGCCAAAACGCCCACAAAAACCTTTTCTTTTACAGCAAAGATGACCAAAATACCACCAGTAGGCTAAAGTAGGCCTATTCTGACTTCTGATTTGGCCTCCTCAATATCTAATATACACACTCACACACATATACACACACACACACACACACACACACACACACACACACACACACACACACATATAAATACACGTATATAAATGACCTTTTTTACGGTGCATATATGTAAATTGAAATGAAAAGTAACGAACTGTAAGAATATAAGTGAAAAACATAAAGTAAAGGTTTCATGTTGCGTATTAGAGGTCACTTGTATGACTTGCATATATACCTCATAGATACGTAAATACCCAATACCTAAAAATATATCAATAATATAATATAATATAATATATCAGTAGCTAAAAATCGCTCTTTTAGGTATTGAACTCTTTTTTTACTCTTTTAAGTTTATAATATTGTTTTTAATATTGCACTTT
>JACRUU010000011.1:2293388-2295888 GCA_030449085.1 Kryptopterus vitreolus | reverse complement strand
GTCGGTTCTGAGGCCTGACCTGGAATCAGTGTTCACGTTCATCTCCAAGGTGTTCAGTAGGGTTTAGTGTTGCACAATATACCGGTACTATAACGGTATTGTGATACACTGCTTTTAAAAACAATACAATTCTTATTTTTACCAGTTCTAATACATAAATATTGATGGCTGTAGTACAGAGTTTTGGACTATAGGGGGCGGAGTGTGTGCAAACTGTGTGCAGGTCCATTTTTTTCCTCTCCGACTTTCATGCTGCTGAAACCCTTATTTGTTTTTTTATTTTTATATATGCATTGTTTTGTTTAAACAGTTCTTCTTTGTTTCAGCAGACAGCAAACATTGGGTGTTTATTAATAAATAAAAACAATTTCAATTTAGGTCCTTCCTTTTTTGCCATAGTTTGATATTGGTATTGTGATATTTAATCACGGTATCGTAAAGAAGTCAGTGTTTCGACGGCAGCAGGGTTGAGATGAGCGTTCTTTCACTCCAACACATGTAAACATATTTATACGATCTGGAGGTTTTGTGCACAGGCGTATTGTAATGCTGGAACGAGTAAAAAGGGTAAATTTAATACAATTCCATACAAAGAAATCCTTTACAACTGTGTGTTTTGTTGTAACATATTGTGTTTGTAAAAGATTAGGAAGACTTTCACAGTCTATCTGTCTTTAGATCCCAATATTTCTCCTATCATTATGTTTACTAAATAACATTTGATAAACAAATCTCTTGCTCCAATAAATATGATGCTAACATTGTTAAGCATGATTAAATTACTGTTATTCTAAATTCTCTTGTTTGATGCTTAATATTAATAACAACTTTGACTTTTTCATCCAAAGAAATCAAAGTGAATCAGCTATTGATCCACAAAAGACATGAAAAATAAAGCAGAGAATTTTGTGCACTTTGCTTTCATTACAGCTGAAATTACACCCATCCGTCTGTTTTATTTATTTACTCCATTTTCCTGCAGTATCTGGTTTTATTCTCAACATTTATTCTTTGTGTGTTTCATGCTTTTCTAGTTCACAATCCCATAAATACACACAACAAGCAAATTTGCACAGTCTGATCTTAAAAGCAAATAGGATTAAATAAATACAGTTACGTCTCCCAGATTCGCTCCATCCCAAGCACATAGTCCACATTTCACCTCTCCAGACTTATAGACTCCAGGCTCTCGTCATATTTACACACTGTAGATTCTCTCTGCTCAAACGTACAGCTTTTACAAACAATTCCTTCTCATTCAGAATCTCCAGATTTTCTCTATTCACATTAAAACTGTAGATTTGTAGATGTTTAGATGTTTACTCCTTATAAATCCACATTCAAACCACATGAGGCGCATGATTTCTCTCCACATTCACACACAACGTATCCTCATTCTCCACAATCTCTCCATTATCTCCTTTTACATTCACACTCTCCAGATTAGCACGATTTATATTCACACTCTCCGTATAAACTGTTTTCTAATCTTCTCCAGAAAAACGCTCACACTTTCACACTTGCTTTACATTATTCTTTTTCTAGATTACTATTTTTAAGCCACTCATTTCTTATTGTCTTTCTCCAGATTAACAATTACATTATTAGTCTACAGAAAGTCAGGTTTCAGGCCTCTTTATTCCTTTACAGCAACCCCCGGGCCCCTGGGCCCCCGGGCCCCTGGACCCCCAGGCCCCTGGACCCCCAGGCCCCTGGACCGGTACTGAAGAATACACAACTTACATTATTTACATTTTATTTATTATCTGATTCTAAACAATGTTTTATTTTGTAAAATGAGAATATTTTCTCCTCCACATCTGTCCATAACTCTCAGTCACAACTCTCGTCTCGGTCACATGACTACCTTCTTAAAGGCGCTGCTCCGCCCACTAACACACAATACATTACCGCTAAACTAAAACCCCCGACATAACAACATAAACAACAACACAAGCATCTTTGGAAAGTTTCACACCAAACATTTACATTTGCAGCATGTGGCAGACGCCCTTATCCAGAGAGACTTACAAATGAGAAATTGAGGGTTAAGGGCCTTGCTCAAGGGCCCACTAATGGCATCTTGATGGTGGTGGGGTTTGAACCTGTGATCTTCCGGTCCAGAGTCCAACACCTTACTCACTGGGCTACACCACCTCCAACCATGTATAATATTACAGCGAGCGTCCGTCTAATGACGCAATGACGCTTCAACACCAAACATTCTGCATTAAAATACCAGTTTTTATTTTATTGTATTTATCCGTCGCACCTTAAAGACATTAAACCTCTCTGTGGACCTGCGAGTGTACAGGATGTGTTTATTCTACAATCTCAGCGGTGAAGGAATCGGGCTCTGGATTGAAAGGTGACACTCTGACCAAGCTGCATTAGTGGGCCCTTGAGAAAGGCCCTTAACCCACAACAAGTTCATGCTGTAAAAATGCTGTAAAATGTAGAGCAGTGAGCATGTGTTTTTTCATTATATTCATCGACTCAC
>JACRUU010000011.1:2278388-2283388 GCA_030449085.1 Kryptopterus vitreolus | reverse complement strand
CCCCAACACACACCCCACATACACTACCCCTACACACTCCACACACACATACACCCCCCACCCACAAGCCACCACAATACACATACACACACACACCAGACACACCACAGCACAACCACCTACACACACACACACACACATACACACACACACACACACACACACACACACACACATACACACACACAAACACACACACACACACACANCACACACACACACACCCATACACATACACATACCACACACACACCACACACCATTACACACACACACACCATACACACACCACACAGACACACACACTACACACACACACACACACCAAACACACCACCACCACACACTACACACACATATACACATCTGCACATACACACACAACACACACACACACACACACACACACATCACACACACACAACATAAACACACACACACACCTACACCGACACACACAAACACACCACCCCTACACACACACACACACAACACACCCACACACCACACACACACACAACATACAACACACACATACACACACACAAACACACACACACACACACACACACACACACACACACACACACATATACACATACACACACATACACGGACACTTGTGGAATCCAGAGACAGTATGGTATTATAAAACCATGATCTTTGCCACTGAGTGTCATACAGACATTTCTGAGTTATTGCTAATATTTACCCACACGCCAGTGGAAAACTAAAAGGAGAGTAAGAGAATGACACACACACACACACACACACAGTTAAATCTGCTAGAGTTTATTGAGTTAGTGTAATGTGCACAGACACTCCGTCTCTCTGGCAGTGAGTGTATTGTGTATTGTTCAGCACAGATTGGTTTTATTTACTTGTTTAGTATCGTTTGTTGCTTTCAGTGGAATAATGATCTTCGGTAGCTCAGACTTGAGGAGAGCAGCTCAATCAGTGACTCATCACATCCAGCTTAAGAGCAGCACAAACAACAACAACAGCAAATCTGTCCAGTACATTCTCCAAAAACACAAAATCTCCAATCACAGGACTGCAAAGCACAGGACTGCGTTATTTACTTTCCTGTAGCGAACAGACCGTGATTTGGAATATATACTGGAATATATAATGGAATATATACACTAATTATTTTCTGACATTTCCTCATAATAAATAACTCTCTCATAAACAAAGGCATTCCGTTTTTTGTTCAGTTTGAGTTTGTGTTGAATAAAACCATATGAGCGGTAACAATACGCCTCCTCATGACAGAATAAACACACAGATTCCTCCCTGATCACAGACCAAGTCCGTCTGCCAAAACCTGCTGTTTACTTATACACAATCACTCTGTTCATTTCCCCACTGACCAGAAATCAGCAACATGGCCAACAAATACAAAGTGTTTTATAGCTTTAGGTTAAAAAATCCAACAGGAATCACATCTCATATCTCACATCTCATATCTCACATCTCATATCACATCTCATATCTCATATCTCACATCTCACATCTCATATCTCACATCTCATATCTCACATCTCATATCTCACATCTCATATCTCATATCTCACATCTCACATCTCACATCTCATATCTCATCTCATATCTCACATCTCATATCTCATATCTCATATCTCATATCTCACATCTCATATCTCACATCTCACATATATTCTCACATCTCACATCTCATCATCTCATCTCATCTCTCTCATATCTCACATCTCACATCTCATATCCACATCTCATATCCACATCTCATATCTCACATCTCATATCTCACATCTCACATCTCATATCTCACTCACGTCATCTCATCTCATCTCATATCTCACATCTCTATCTCATATCTCATCTCATATCTCACATCTCATATCTCACATCTCATATCTCACATCTCACATCTCATATCTCATATCTCATATCTCATATCTCATCTCATATCTCACATCTCATATCTCATATCTCATCTCTCATCTATCTCACTCATCTCACATATCTCATATCTCATATCTCACATCTCATATCTCACATCTCATATCCACATCTCATATCCACATCTCATATCTCACATCTCATATCTCATATCATCTCATATCCACATCTCATATCTCACATCTCATATCCACATCATATCTCATATCCACATCTCATATCCACATCTCATATCCACATCATATCACATCTCATATCCACATCTCACACATATCTCATCACACATCTCATATCTCACATCTCATATCTCACATCTCTCATATCTCACATCTCATCATCTCATATCATCTCATATCATCATATCTCACATCTCATATCTCATATCTCATCTCATCTCATCTCACATCTCATATCTCACATCTCACTCATCATCATCTCATATCTCACATCTCATCTCATCTCACAGATCTCATATCTCACATCTCATCTCATATCCATCTCATCTCATCTCATCTCACATCTCATATCTCACATATATCACATCGCATATCTCACATCTCATCATCTCATATCCATATCTCATCTCATATCCACATCTCATATCACATCTCATATCTCATATCTCACATATCTCATATCTCATATCACATCTCATATCCACATCTCATATCTCACATCTCATATCTCACATCTCATCATCATCTCATCTCATATCTCATATCTCATATCTCATATCTCATATCTCACATCTCACATCTCATATCTCACATCTCATATCCACATCTCATATCTCATATCTCATATCACATCTCATATCTCACATCTCATATCCACATCTCATATCCACATCTCATATCCACATCGCATATCGCACATCACATCATCATATCCACAGGTCTCATATCACAGCTCATATCCAATCACAGCCCAATATCAATCATATCCACGCACATCTCATATCCACATCTCAGAGCTCATAGGCTCAATCAATCCATCAGCATCATATCTCATCTCATATCTCATCTCATATCTCATATCTCATATCTCATATCTCATCTCATCTCATAGCTCATCTCATCTATATCCACATCTCATATCCACATCTCATATCATATCTCATATATCCATCTCATATCACATCTCATATCTCACATCTCATATCTCAATCTCATATCTCACATCATATGCAAATCACACTGATCTCACGGGCCTCGAAGCTATCAGATACAATATATATATCTTGCATGTAATTTGGGCTCTTATATATAAAAAAAATAAAAATATACATATATATATATATATATATATATATATATATATATATACACAGACACTAACACACACTATAAATAAATAAATACATAAATAAATACATATAAAAGAGGCAAAATGAAAAGCGTTAAAACCATGCATTTATTCATGACATCCATTCTTTACTTTAATATTATTACTTAATGAACAATTATTTTACTATTTTACTATAAAGAGAGAGAGATTGAGAGAAATGAAAGAAAAGCATGATGATGTAAATACAAAAGTAAGAGAATGTGTGAAGAAAGAAAGACAAATAGAAAGATGAGGGATGTGAAATGAAAAAGCAGATTTAGTGAAATTGAGAAAGAAGAGCAGGAACGAAACAAAGGCAGCAAAAATCCTGAATCACGATATTAATGTGATCAAATAAAGGAAGATCATAGGGGAGAAGGGGTGACAGTCCATTTCGTGTCATGATATTTTGGGTCCCCGTCTTTCTCAATGGTTTCTCAGTTCCTGGCTGCTGATTGGCTCACTCAGGTTGAGCCTTTGGCCAATCACACAGCAGTGTGTGTGGTGGGACAGATGGTGACAGCGAGAGGTTCTGGATGGTGGACGTGTCTGGGAGAGAACATCCCTCAACACCTTATGGTGCGTTCAGTGGGGGGAAAAGTGCAGACACCACTGCTTACTTTTACTTGCTTAAATTAGATTTTCTAAATATTTACATAATTAACTAAATTAATGTTGCACTATAGAGGTAAATAATGCTAAATGTCACTATTTAAATATAAATATATATATATATATATATATATATATCTATATATATATAAACAAATATAAATAAATAAATAGATAGATAGATGTAGAATATATAAAAGATAAAAGAAGCAAAATGAAAAGCTTTAAAACCATGCATTTATTCATATGTTTATTTAATGAATATTTGTTTTACTTTATTCACATTTTTAGTTAATGAATATTTGTTTTACACCAACTCTCAAATCAACCACCAAAATCCACCATGATGCCCAATTTACAACCATTAAAACCATCTGTGTGGAAATAAAGTAAAGTTATGTTTGGTGTCCTGATGTATTTTGTAATTTGTTACTTTAATGTTACTTTAAAACCTTTAGAAGAATAAAGTCTATGTGCAGTTTGGTTTAACTCATAATACATGTTTACTATTAAATATTTTACAAATGTTTGTCCATCTACATATTAATATCCAGATATCTATCCAATTTATTTCTGAATTCTTTGCGGGTATTATTGTGTAATATCCCACAGTGTATGAGCGGTGACGTCTCCCTGCAGGACAGTGTGTGTTCTCGGGGGATTATTGTGTTTAACACTGAGTGACGTTTGCTTTGGACACCTACAGTTTTAAAGTAATTCATGTTCACTTTCTCAGGTCACCATATTAAGACAGTTTTATGATGTCAAAGAGCAGTAAAACATTCGTCCAATCTCTTTCTTTCAAACACACACACACACACACACACACACACATGTCTTGCTTCTTGAGGATGTCTTATCTCCAGGCTGTTCACGAGTCCCGAGAGACCCGGCAGCAAAAATGAAAATGTGAGCTGCCAATTTCACTTCCAGGCTTTCAATCACACACACACACACACACACACACACACACACACACACACACACACACACACACACTTCTCACACAGCACTAGCAAATCAATCCACTTGAGCTTAATGAGGAGCAGGTAAAGGACACACTCCAGCGTTGTGTTGTGTAGAGTCAGAAAACATCAGCACATTCTCATCAACAACTTTCA
>JACRUU010000011.1:2255888-2273388 GCA_030449085.1 Kryptopterus vitreolus | reverse complement strand
ACACACCATCACACGCGACACACACCACACACATCACACGTCACACACACAACACACATCACACACGTCACACACATCACACACGTCACACACCTCACTCTTATTCCAGTGTCCAAATCAGCGTTCCGGAATCGCCGTGTCTGCTGCGAGTTATCGCAAGTTATAAACACACAATATGAACACACTTTGTGTCGAGTGAGCAGCTGTTTGTGTTTTTCTGCTTCCTGAATTTACAACAACGCGCTGCAAATGTGCAAAAGCGAATCTGTTTTTCAATTCGCTCCCGAATCCCCGAAACATTTCACGCCTCACTGCTGTCGCCAAAAACCTCCGTTTCAGGAGAATATCTGCGTTTTTTTCTTACCAAAAATAACACAACATTTATATACACACAATAATATTTACCACCAGACCATTTCATGTCAATGTAGTGCTTCAGAAATCTGTAAAAACACCACAATGTGCACAAGGAAAGAGTGCCCACAATGGGCACAATCAACTCATGCTCTATATGGATTATAACTGACATTCCTGCATGACCTGCTACAGAGATCTGACCTCAACCTCAACCTGCTCTGGAACAGGAACACTGACTGCACATTCACCATTACCACACTTCACTAATGCATTCTGACTGAATATCCATAAACACACTGCACAAATAAATAGATAACTAAGATAAATAATAATAATAATAAATAAATAAATAAGTAGAACTTCCTCAGAAAGTTGGAGATTATTATCACAGAAAACAGCGATTTAATGTGGAATAATGTTCTTATAAAACACATTTAAATTTAATGGCCATAACATTTTGTCTATGACAGAACCTAAAACACAGCAATTTACACAACCATTACACAACCATACGCTACAGAGCAAAGTGTAATATAGTTTGTGTTATAAATGAAATGATATTTATATTTACAGTGTTTATCAGACGCCGTTATCCAGAGCGATGTACAGAAAGTGCTTTAAATCTCCATCGAAGAATAAATTAACTCTGGTGAGATCGATTGCAAACTTAAGATACAAATAACCTTAAACCTTAAACCATGTTAGTTTAAGTGTTTTGAAGACAATATACAGACTGTATTATTTATTGTTCCTTATTCATAATAATTATATTAGATTTATTGCTTTCACACTGCTCAGGATTGTCATGTTGGGGCGTTTGATCATTTGATGATGATGATGTTTAATGAAAATGATTCATTTTAACTGAAGTTAATAAGGAATTGTACAGTTTAAGTCCATTAGTGAACACTAATGCAACAGAATGCGTATGTTTGTGTTTATTTTGGGTTGGAAATGGTTGTTGTTGTTATTGTGAGTATTGTTGGAGATTGTTGTAATGGTGTAATGGAGTTTTTAATGACGTAAGATTGTTGAAGTTTCATTGTGTCAGGATGTTTGTTGTAGATAAATAAATAAATAAATATATTGATGATATATCTTTGGGTTAATAACAGTGTGTTTAATGCTGAATGAGTGATCGAGAAGGTAATGAGACATTTCTGCATTATGACACATTCACTTTGCGGCTTTAGTGTTGTTGTTGTTGTTGTTGTTGTTGCCATTCCCTCCATCACTTCCATCACAATGCTTTTTATAGAACGCACATAAACAATCTTTTCTTTTTATAATGATAAATCCCAGGAGGAGTAAACTGGGCTGTTGGGAATCTCATGCTGGAATGATGCACAGACTCCAGTTTTTGGAAAAACCATCTTCGCGTTAAGCCAAGCTGTAAAGTGTTAACTTCAGAGACGAATGCTTATGGAAGGCAGTTGAGAAACATGACTCTGGAGAGAAAGAGGAAAAGGCCAAACAAACAGATGGTAATATAATTACATGCACGAAAAAGAAGGAAGCAAAGAATTCTGTGGGGTCTCGGATTTAAAAGCCATTACTAGGGACAGTTTTTATTTCTCAAATATAAAAACCCAAATAAATCCTTCTTAATTTTCTTATAAAATACAAATGTGATGTAAAACCACATAATGAAGTCACCTTCAACACAATAAACATCACAAATATGTTATTAATGCACACTGAGAGTAAACAACTTCACTTTCCTTTATCTGCAGGAATAAACAGAGGCAGGACAAAAACCACTCACGTCATGGTGGTCTATAGTCTGGAGAAACCATGAAACAAGATAGCAAAAAGAAAAGAGAGAAAGAGAGAAGGAGAGGAGAGAAGGAGAGAAGGAGAGAAAGAGAAAGGTGTGTGATGTGTGTGTGGGGGGGGGTTGAAGAGAGAGCAGATCTCAGCAGGAGTTAATGTTGGTGATTTATCTTCCTGTGTTCATCTCTCAACAGCTCAACCAAATCCAGGTCAAAGGCTTTAAATGACCTACAGACGTTTCCACTCTCGCATTACCATCTCTTTACATCACCATTATCATTTACCAAACAAACACCATCAAACATTCACCAAACAAACACATCACCAAACAAACATTATCATTTACCAAACAAACACATCACCAAACAAACATTATCATTCACCAAACAAACACATACCAAACAAACAAACCATTATCATTTACAAACAAACATCACCATTATCATTTACCAAACAAACATATCACCATTATCATTTACCAAACAAACACATCACCATTATCATTTACCAAACAAAACAAATTATTATCATTTACCAAACAAACACATCACCATTATCATTTACCAAACAAACACATCACCATTATCATTTACCAAACAAACACATCACCATTATCATTTACCAAACAAACACATCACCATTATCATTTACCAAACAAACACATCATCATTATCATTTACCAAACAAACACATCACCATTATCATTTACCAAACAAACATTTACAAACAAACACATCATCACCATTATCATTTACCAAACAAACACATCACCATTATCATTTACCAAACAAAACACATCACCATTATCATTTACCAAACAAAAACATCACCATTATCATTTACCAAACAAACACATCACCATTATCATTTACCAAACAAACACATCACCATTATCATTTACCAAACAAACAACACACCAAACAAACATTTACCATCATATCAAAAACAAACACACCATTATCATTTACCAAACAAACACATCACCATTATCATTTACCAAACAAAAGCACACAACCAGGATCATGGGACCAAACAAAAACACATCACCATTATCATTTACCAAACAAAAACATCACCATTATCATCATTTACCAAACCAAACATATCACCATTATCATTTACCAAACAAACACACACCAGGAGCAGGGACCAATCACCACCAGGAGCAGGGGACCATCAACCACAATACCAGGATGCAGGACCAAACAAAACAGCCAGGAGCAGGGACCAAACAAAACAAAGCAGCAGGGAGCAGGGTGAAACAATCACCACACAGCACCAGGAGCAGGGACCTAAACAAACAAACAAAGGAGCAGGGACAAACACACTCCTACACCACCAGGAGCAGGGACCAAACAAACAGAGCACCAGGAGGCAGGGACCAAAACAAAATCAGCAGCACAGGAGGAAGACACCAGGGAGCAGGACAAACAAAGACAGCACCAGGATCATTTACCAAACAAACAGAGCACTACAAGGAGCAGGGGACCAAAAACAAACCAAGACAGCACCAGGTAGCAGGGACCAAAACAAAACAACAGCACCAGGAGCAGGGACCAAACAAACACCAGGCACCAAAGCATGGCCAAATTAACAAACAGCACCAGGGAGCAGGGACCAAACAAACACGAACACTCACAACAGGACCATTACAGGGACCCAAACAAACACATCACCATTATCATTTACCAAACAAAAACACATCACCAAACAAAAACATATATTCAAAACAAAAACAAACAATTAGCAGGGACCAAACAAAAACATCACCATTAGCAGGACCAAACAAAAAACATCACCAAGGTCATTTACCAAAACAAACACCCTACCAAACAAACAAACAAACATATCATCCAAACAAACATTATCATTTACCAAACAAACACATCACCATTATCATTTACCAAACAAACACATCACCATTATCATTTACCAAACAAACACATCACCATTATCATTTACCAAACAAAAACATCACCATTATCATTTACCAAACAAACACATCACCATTATCATTTACCAAACAAAAACATCACCATTATCATTTACCAAACAAACACATCACCATTATCATTTACCAAACAAACACATCATCACATTATCAAACAAACATTACCAAACAAACACATCATTTACCAAACAAACATATCACCATTATCATTTACCAAACAAACAACATCACCATTATCATTTACCAAACAAAAACATCACCATTATCATTTACCAAACAAACACATCACCATTATCATTTACCAAACAAAAACATCACCATTATCATTTACCAAACAAAAACATCACCATGATCATCAAAGTGTCACATGAATAAAATATTTACAAACAGGTGTTTACTCACTTCTGTGAGATACTGTAAACACAAAACACATCGTATATTTTACACACTGATAATAATCACACATCACACAACACTATTAGTTACTTCTATGTTATTGTTGTTGTTTTGCTGTTTCCATTCTTTATGATTCTGTTCTGAAACGTATTTAATTACAAAATGCATAACAGAAAAACATTCGACATCTCACGAAGACAAAAAGGTTTTTTTAACGAGTGTTTTTACCCCAAACTTCAGAGATACGGCGAGAGGAAATCTCAATTATTTATCTTTTCAGGCTTTAAACCAGACACTTTCTTTCATCTATCTATAACACACACACACACACACACACACACACACCATTCACAGCTCTGCTAATGAACACGCCGACGCTGCATGGCCTGGAGCGCTCTCTGAAGTCTCTCCACAGAACACTCCGACTTCTGCACACAGCAATAACAAGCTGACATATTACTGCAAAAAATCCAAGTTTATGAGTTTTATGGATCGATATTCCTGTTCACACCAAAAAAACTTATTCAAAGACTCAAAACTGCTTCTGTTTTTATACATCATGATAGCTAGAAGTGAAATATAAAGATCTGAAAAATAAGGATAGATTTCTGGGGACTTTCTATAACATTAAATGTAAAAATAAATGAATAAAAATAATAATTGAAATATAATAAAATGCTGACAAATTACTGTGGCATAAAGAAATAAAAAAGAATCGCAGCTCTTATTTGAAGTTTTTCCATGTTTTCTTTAACGTTCTGTTCAAATGACACCAAATTCCTACTGAATTCCTACACGGTTCCCTTTATTCATTAAAACAGTAGATGTGATTAATGTGTAACGCGTCAGCATTTAGTGGTGAAAGCTCGTCTCTCCGACCCGCATCTCAACATCAATAATAATAAAGCTGAGAGACGGAGCCTGAAGAACCGGACGCACCGAGAATCCTCAATAAATATTCAGCATGACAGAAAGCAAATACGACAATAAGGAGGAAGCGGATTCGGAAGCGTGAGTTATTCCCGTACCTGCAATCAGCGGAATCGTCGAATCACTGATGTAAATCTGTCAATGAAGAATTAAAAAAAAAGGGAATCACGGAAATCTGGACGACTGACTGAACTGTTTTTATTTTAATGGTCATTAAAAATCTGCCGCTACACCACAAACGCAAGGTATAAAACAGCAGAGTTGTAGCTTTCTCAACTACATCTCACATATGTCTCTTCTATGTCTCTATGTCTCACCTACGTCTTTTCTATATCTCACCTACATCTCACGTACGTCTCTCCAATGTCTCACCTACATCTCTGCTAAATCTTTCCGTCTCACCTACGCCTCTCATAAGCCTCTCCATCTCACCCACATCTCACCTACACCTCACCTATGTCTCTCCGTCTCACCTACACCTCTCGTACGCCTCTCCTTCATCTCACCTACACCTCACCTACGTCTCTCCTATGTCTCTCCGTCTCACCTACACCTTACCTACGTCTCCGTCTCACCTACACCTCACCTATATCTCTCCTACATCTCACCTACACCTCACCTATGTCTCTCTGTCTCACCTACACCTCTCGTACGCCTCTCCTTCATCTCACCTACGTCTCTCCTATGTCTCTCCGTCTCACCTACACCTTACCTACCTACACCTTCAATATATCTCCCACATCTCCCTTTTACACCTCACTAGTCTCTCCGTCTCTCCTTCACCTACACCTCACCTATATCTCTCCTACATCTCACCTACACCTCACCTATGTCTCTCCGTCTCACCTACACCTCTCGTATGCCTCTCCTTCATCTCACCTACACCTCACCTACATCTCTCCTATGTCTCTCCGTCTCACCTACACCTCACCTACATCTCTCTGTCTCACCTACGTCTCTCCGTCTCACCTACACCTCACCTACATCTCTCCTATGTCTCTCCGTCTCACCTACGTCTCTCCTATGTCCTCTCCTCACCTACACCTCACCTACGTCTCACCTACGTCTCTCCGTCTCACCTACACCTCACCTACATCTCTCCTATGTCTCTCCGTCTCACCTACATCTCTACGTCTCACCTACATCTCTCCTATATCTCACCTACACCTCACCTAGGTCTCTCCTATGTCTCTCCATCTCACCTACACCTGCACAACAATTACGACACTCTGTCTCTCCTACATCTCACCAACGTCTCTCTCTCGCACACCTAAGGAATGTACCAAGAAGAGTAGAAAGGCTTCGTCTGTACGAGCTGTGGAAAAAATTTCTGGATGTAAATTTAATCCATACGAGGACACAAAGGTACATGACTGTCACTCCATGTGTATAAATGGAGGAGTGTTACAGGTACACTGCGCTATCTTACAGGGTACAAATCAAACAACAAAGTTTTATTTGTACTCTTTTTGGTGCATTCTTGTTTGTTCATTTTTCCCTGTGTGGAAAATAAACACAGTAAATGTGGATTAAATTTGAATTTGATGTTCAAAAAGAACATATTATACAAGATACACATCATCGTCTGGTCTGGTGTCCACAAAGCTCCTGTCATGCCGTTAGCTGCACTGACATCATGATTCTTAATGCAGTAAATCCCTGTTTATTTTCCCTGTTTCTTTTTTAAAGTGATTTATAATCGTATTTAGAAAATATACATTGAGAAGATTTACATTTCCCTCGTTTTACACCATTTTTCCAAACGTAATGAAAATGAATTCTCCGTGAGAAAGAATGCGTTTGTGCTCCGTTACAGAAAAAGTTATAAAATCCTCGACAAATAAATCAGACACATCGTTATTACTTGGCCTTGTATCCACTGTATTAACTTTCAAGTAAACAATATTGCTTATTAAACTATGAGGAATTCTATAAATCCTCCTCTGACTTCCTGTTTCATTGTAAATAGGGTGTATTATTCTGTGCGTTTCAAATGACATCACCTGGGACGATCTGATGGAGAAAGTTCCGGGTTTCCTGTACTGGCCTTAAACGTACATACATACAATTTACAACACACACACCGATCTTTAATGCGTGTACACGGACACTTTGTGTTCATTAGAAATGAGTGATCACAGTCCGCTGTAAAATACACAACAAACCCTGTCATTTTAAACACTCGTCATTATTAATCAGTCCTGTGGCGTGTTCCGCTATTATCCACACTTTATACAACATCCGGAATTCCGACACAAAGCCACGACAAACGCTCCATCATAACACAAGCGCAAAGGCATCCCATAATAACGCTGCAGGGTTCCAAGGATACCGGTACGGATGTTTATAAGCAGTAATTCAGGTGGAGATGGCAGTGTGCTGCTGCTGAGGGAAAATACTCATTACACACAGGGAAGTGCCAAATGCCACTGCGGAACACTAATGAACACCTCTGGGTAAAAGTTCCACTGAGCCGACACTCGGGGAATGACTCGCTCTCGCCGTGATTTCTTTCAAAACAAGTACTTTTTGCTTTGTTCAAAATAAAATGAATTCAAAATGAATTGTACTTATTTTAAAAAGGAGAAATACTTTATGATTGTTATTGTATATTTTAAGCCCCACCTCTTAACAGTCAGCGTCTTTATTTGCTCACAGTTCATAGACGTTGTGTTTTTACATTTCTATTTAACTGTCATTAATATTAACAGTTTACTACAACGGCTCAGGACGACGACAGTTCTAGTAGTCGACCATCAGATCATCCACGCCAATATTACACATTTTTATGATTACTGGAATCGGTTATTTTCAAAACCGATTTGCCGATAAAATTCAGCCTGTCAGAGCTCACCACTCACCTACAGCAATCTCTAACCCTAACCCTAACCCTAACCCTAACCCTAACCCACCACGCATCTGATTTGTCGAGAGTCACGAGTCCGACCAATCAACACGAAGGCTGAAGGCACTGTAACACAGAAACGCTTGCTGGATCTGCAGCAGTGATCAAAGCTCATTCAGCAGCAGGAATTACTGGTGTTACAGTAAATCACAATCTTTTACTGAAGTTTCAAAAACACCTCAATATTATTTATGATTTCCGTGATTCGGAAAATGCGGACAGAATCGCGGAATCCCGTCATATAAATGGAATGTGGTGTATAACGCAATGTCACGGAATTTGTCATAGTTTGGATGAATGAATCTAAAATAGGTCGGTACATTTAAATGGACTCCTGATATGGACGTGTGTCTATAAGCATTAAGCCGCAAACGTACTATTTAAATAAGAATGCGTCATGTTGTGCGTGTCTCTGTATACGGCACAGACGTGCGGTTCTGTTTAACACACACGGAAATGCGCGACACTCGCGGTGTTTTCAGCATCTGCCGTCTCACTAAATGAGGACGTAAATACACGGACAACATCCTCAGCACTGCTCTCACTATCACTCATCAGCATTTTACTGTTACATCTGAGTAAATCTATCGTCAAGTCATATATACAGAGTCTTAAAAGGTCGTCATGGCAACTCCGGACTTATAGATTTATCTGAACATTACTGTGTTACAGTAGACTTTTGTACTACAATTAAATTAAATGATCTATTAACTCATTTGATTAAAAGACAAAGTAATGTTTTTGTTCCTTCATTTGCGCTGTGCTGTAAATTAAAACTGGAAATGGAAATGTGTGGTGTCACACAGGCCGAGGTTAAGATAACAGAAAATCAGATACTCATTAAGGATAAACTTACAATTATAATTTTTACAAAAACTAAACGTCTTCTACAAGCTGTTGTCCCATAGTGCTTCAAGAAATGGACCATCATCCCCATGACGAAGAACCCCCACTGTGTCCTGCTTCACTGACTAGAGTCCCGTTACACTCACTCACTCCCATCATCATGAAGTGCTTGGAGAGGCTCGACATGAGGCACCGTAACACTACATCCAGATTGCATAGCACTCGAATGCTCCACTGATGACGCCATCTCCACACACTCCACCTGGCCCTCACACACCTGATAAACAAGGACTCGTACACAGAAAAGCTCTTCATAGATTTTAGTTCAGCATTCACACCATCATTCCTCAACATCTGATCGGGAAGCTGAGCCTGGTGGGCGTGAACATGGAGCTCAGAACCTCCAACACCATCACACTGAGGTCCCTCAGGGCGGTGTGTTCAGTCCCCTCCTGTTCCCCCTGCTGGCCCATGAGTGTGTATCAAAATACACCTCCAATATCATTACGTTCACTGACAACACGAGCGTGGCACGTCTAATCAGCATAAAGATACAGGTGCAGAAGTTAGCGCACTGGTGCAAAGCAGAAAACAGCAGAGATGGTTGCTGACTTCAGGAGGACACAACATGACAACATACACCAAATAACACAACAAATATACACCAAATACCACAACAAATATGCACCAAATACCACAACAAATATACACCAATAAAAAATACACCAAATATACAAAAACACAACAAATATACACCAAATACACAACAAATAACACAAATACCAACACAACAAATATACAACAAATAACACAAATACAAATATGCACCAAATACCAAACAAATAACACAATACACCAAATAACACAAATACAACAAATATACACCAAATAACACAACAAATATACACCAAATAACACAACAAATATACACCAAATAACACAACAAATATACACCAAATACCACAACAAATATGCACCAAATACCACAACAAATATACACCAAATAACACAACAAATATACACCAAATAACACAACAAATATACACCAAATACCACAACAAATATGCACCAAATACCACAACAAATATACACCAAATACCACAACAAATATACACCAAATACCACAATACAACAAATATACAAATATGCACCAAATAACACAAATACAAACAAATAAATACCACAACAAATATAACAAATACACCAAAAACAAATAACACAACAAAAATATACACCAAATAACCAAATAACACAACAAATATACACCAAATACCACAAAAAGACAAATACACAAATACAAATACCACAAAACCACACCAAATACACAAATATACACCAAATACACAACAAATATACATCAAATAAATATACACCAAATAACACCAAATAATACAACAAATATACAACCAAAATACAACAAATATACACCAAATAACACAACAAATATACACCAAATAATACAACAAATATACCAAATAACACAACAAATATGCACCAAATACCAGAACAAATATACACCAAATAATACAACAAATATACACAAATACAAACAAATAACAAACAAATAACAACAACAAATATACAAAATACAAATATACACCAAATAACACAAATACCACAACAAATATACACCAATATATACACCAAATAATACAACAAATATACACCAAATAACACAACAAATATATGCAAACAACAAATATACACAAATACCACAACAAATACAAATATACACCAAATAACACAACAAATATACACCAAATAACACAACAAATATACACCAAATACCAAACAAATATACAACAAATATACAACAAATATACACCAAATAACACAACAAATATACAACAAATATACACAAATATACAAATAATACACAAATATACAAATATACAACAAATATACACCAAATAATACAACAAATATACATCAAATAATACAACAAATATACACCAAATAACACAACAAATATACACCAAATAACACAACAAATATACACCAGAAATAACACAACAAATATACACCAAATACCACAACAAATATACACCAAATAACACAACAAATATACACCAAATAACACAACAAACATACGCCAATCACTTCACCAAATGCACCGAAAACAACAAATATACACCAAATACCACAACAAATATACAACAAATACCACAACAAATATACACCAAATAACACAACAAATATACACCAAATAACACAACAAACATACGATTTCACCAAATGTAAAAACAAGATGAAGGTGATGGGGAACGTCACCAACTTCATCAAATGTACATCAAAGATTTCACCAAATATGCAAACAAAACATCACTAACATTAAACTGTTCGCTGTTCAACTGCATTAAATTGTACAAAATCACAAGAATACAGATACAAACCTAAAGGCTGATTTATACTTCTGCATCGAGGTTACGGCGTCACCTACGCATCGACACATACCCCCCATGCCATAACCCACTGCGTAAACTGACATTCACTCCAAAAAAATGTAACTCCGTGTCACATCGACGCAGAGTGTAAGTTCTCTGATTGGTCAGTTTGGCAGCAGCACACGTGTGTGTGTTCGCACTGAAGAAATAAAGCATGGACACGGACCAAGCAACCGAATATGTCATATTAGTGCAAAAATACTCTCAAAACATCAACAAAGAAACATCAACGAGCGAGGCAGTATAAATGCTCCGCGCCGCGACGGCTACATGTGTACGCTACGACCTTCACTCCAACACAGACGTATAAATCAGCCTTAAGACTCAGAAGTGATGGATCCTGAGAAACGAGCATGAAGCTGATCATCCAAATAAGAGGCAAGAACATCTGCTCGGAGGTACTTAATGTGTCAGAGATTCTATACAGACGCTTTATAAATAGAAACGCACAGCTTGTGACATTTACACTCGTTCATGGGGCAAACACACTCATCCGAATCGGCTTAGCGCTGATGCACAATCTGACTCGAGACACACAGCCATTAAAAAACAGACACTTACATCAGGCTTTATCTGGTACTAATGACCAGGAACGCATTTGTAAATTGAATAAAGAACACACACACACACACACACACACACACACAGTCAGAAAAACACTGTTAATGTTTGGAGCAATGCTAGCACTTATTACTCCACACAGGATTCTTCAGCCTTCACAAATAAAAGTGATGATATCTTACTGATATCTAAAGAAAAAAACAAAGCAGAAGAGAGAGACTATCAGCAGAAACAATCAGTATTTCTCATGACATGTGAAGCTAGCGAGCAGAACTCGATGGCTAATTCAGCTAGCTCGTGTGATTATAATACACATAGCCGGCTAGCACTCTGACTCATCCACTGCTTTTACGCGTGTTATAACTTATAATAGGTTATATAAAACTCCGCTACTAAACACAGAAGATAAAAAAAATACATTATTACAAGATAAATGGTTATCTGGTAGTTACAAGTAACAAGGAGTTCTCTTTAGCTCGTCTGCTAATCAACTCTGCTAATGTTGCTAACTCTGCTAATGTTGGAAACTGGGGAAGTGGAAATGTCACACCACCAGGACAAGTTATTGTGCGTTTATTAAAACATCTTTGGGACTGGCTGCAGTTTGATTTAATACATTTCTTCGCCATGTCTTAAATGTACACATCCTGTTTACTGAACCTGTTTACACGTCTCCTGTCAGGTAAACACTACCGTTTACCTCAGAGTAAACAAACTCAAAAACAGCTTCTATCCTGTGGCTGTTACTTCACTGAACAATCACTACTGCACTGTCACTATTTATCATTATGCATCTCTACACCATCCATAAATATCGATTATTACATTATTGTATATTACATTCATATCCAATCTGTATATACTGTTCCATACACGCACTCATCTATACATACATACAGCAGTACCTCGGTGTACGTCCTTAATTCGTTCCTCAGAAAGTTACTTTGACTGAATCCGACGTTAACTGAACCGAATTATCTCCATTCGTCACCGGTCATGATCGGGGAAGTAATAATATTGTAATCCTCAAGATGGCGCTCCAGGCAAACATGACGGACACTAAAGGAAGCGACGTTAACCGACGCCAAATTCCCGACGCAAAATCCAATGTTTGCTGAAGGCGACGTACACTGAGAGAGACTCACACCGAGTCCTGTACCACTATATAATATATGTAATATAAGATATATATATATATATATATATATATATATATATATATATATATATATATATATATATATATATATATATATACATACACACACACACACACACACACACACAGTGGTACCTCGGTGTGAGTCACTCTCAGTGTAGCACTTATGTACTTCTGGTTATATAATTACTGAACTTCATTGTACAATGACAAAGATCCAGCTGCTATAAAACCCAATGATATCAAAACAGTTTTTGTTATGAATATTCTACTTTTAAGATTATCTCTTATCTACTAATCCATTAAACTCCAAAACAATCACAACATATTTGCATTCGGATATTACAGTCGCTCTCTACCATCGATGAGGACCAACAATGTTCGTTCCATCGTTCAGCACTTCAGATTCTCGTCAGATATCCAATGCCCTCCGCAATCTGGAGTGTTCCACCTGAGATACATACAGCAATGGAAATGTCCTGCCCTGCCCAGTGGAGTTAACCATAATGCAATAATGTGAAGACAATTTAAGACCTAATATGTGACGGTTACATGCACATGTGCACATGCTACAGATTCTGACATATGAGGGTTTATTGAAAACAATTATAAGCAATTTATATTTTCTGTTCATCAAATCAATCCAATGTTGTTTGAACACTTTTAACAAGTGACATTGGCAGAAATACAGTGGAATCTCACGTTACGAGTGTACCAGTATACAAGAACTCAGAAGTCGAAGATTTTGAATCAGTTTATGAGCAAGCCGTTGAATTTACTGTTCCACAACAAACAGGTCACCAATCTGTATTTCTGCTCGCCTGGAACGAATTATCCGAATTAACATTATTTCTTATGGGGAAACTCGTTTTAGAATACGAGCTTTTATGACATAACGAGCTACATTCCAGAACAAATTAAACTCGGTTCCACAGTATATGGTTTCCAAATAGGAATGTGGATGTTATAAATGAATACCTGTAAGTTTATCCCGAATGAGCAAGCCAGTGGTGAGGGAAATAAACTTTGATGATATGAAGAAGAAACCTCAAACATTACAACACTTTTGTGAGCTTATGGGGTGCCAAGATTTTATCTCACACAGCAATTTAGACCAATACAGAGAAAAGCAAAGAGTTTATAAAGGATTCCTCATCACTGTACTTTATTGAGCTGCTTAGTTGGTGAGTTAAACGGACGCACATACAGACAGTATATAAAGAATGTGTGTGAGGGTGTAATGTGTACATTACTGTATTAGAAAATCATTTTAAGCATAAATACTTCAAGACTATTTGTCCTATTCTATTTACCTAACAGCAAGTCTCTCTTATGCATATCATTTTACTTGATTTGATCAAGAACAAGCAAAAAAAAAGCATTTTTTTTCATAACCACAAATTATTCTGGTGCTGACTGTGTTTGGAAGACATGCAGAACTTTCCTCGGTTTCCTGCAAACTTCTCTATTTTAAATGGGTTACTACCAAATGAGTTCTTGTATTCGAGAGAGAAAAAACAGTAGTGCTGCAAATGTCAGTAGTGGGTGATGTATTCTGCTGCTATTCCTGTCTCGCTGTGTCTCTCAATAGAATAGACAGTAACAGTAAGGCAGAAATGAGGTCTTCTTCTGCTCCAGTCCCACAGCTCATCATACGCAATGTGGGTCGCAGCAGGAGGACGTACACACAGCCATCGTTCTGTTTCTCCTCATTATACAAACCAGCAAAATGATCTGTGCGGAAGATTAATCATAGCATGCTTTGCTGCATAATGCTCCAATCTGATTGGTCAGACAGTGTACATTTATTTCCTTCATACTTACAGAGACACTGAATGCTCCAATCTGATTGGTCAGGCACTGTTGATTAATTCTCCTCACACTACAGTGCAACTGAAGGCTCAAATCTGATTTGTCAGACGGTGTTATCAAATTTTCTCAGATTACACCAGAGCTGATTGCTTGAATCTGATTGGTCGGAAAATGTGAATTAATTCTCGTCATTCTACAGGACAGCTGAACGCTCAAATCCGATCACTCGAATGGAGAAGATTAATTCTCCTCATATTACAGCATAGTTGAATACTTCAACCTGATTGGTCAGACATGGTTGATATATTCTTCTCATACTATACAGCAAACTTTGTTGGTAAAATCTGATTGTGTACATTACTTTTCCATATATTACAGTTGAATGATTGAATCTGAACAGTGCAGTACTAAAATCTGATTGGTCAGACATAGTTGAATAATTCTCCTCATAATGCAGTGAGGTTGAGTGTTATATCATTTTCAATATAGCTGATTGCTAGAATCTGATTGGTCACATGGTGATAATTAGTCACACTTCTGAAGTCGAATGCTCAAATCTGATTGGTTAGATGGTGTAGATCTTCTTATACTACAGCAAAGTTGAATGCTTGATTCTGATTGCTCAGAGAGTATTGATAAATTTTTCTCATACTACCGCACGTTTGATTCTAATTGGTTGCATTACAACATTTGTAACACAAATATAGATATTTATGCACGTTGTTTCTAAAAGTAACACTTCATTTTTAATAGAACAATCATTTACATTTTACATTTACGTCCTGATCCAGAGTGACTGAGCAGTTGAGGATTAAGGGCCTTGCTAAAGGGCCACTAGTGGGGGGGGATTTGAACCTGCGATCATCCGGCCTGGACCCCGAGGCCTTAACCACTGAGCTCGCACGTTTGTACCGCTTACAGAGATAAAACTGTCCAAAAGACACTTAATGTCTGTTTTGTTTTTATTTGTTTTCTCATCAGGATTTTTCTATTATCACCATCGATCTGTCTTTCTTACCCTCATGCTTTAGAGGGATGTTTGTTTGACACTCAAGTTAATAATAAGTGTGGAAATGATCTTTTCTGGAATGAGGCATTATGTACACTTACATGGTGATACACATAATAAATATTATAGTGTTACATTTATAGACATTTTCTACAGACGGTTCTTGCATTTTGCCCCAAAAAGATCGCCTGTATGTAGTTTAATGAATGATAATTGAATAAATGATGCAGTATTATAGGAAAATGATCGCTCATCACTGTATTCTTTATCAAACTGTTAATATGATATTTAACTAATAAGTAGATTTTTGACTTCCCAAATTCTTTGAAGAATGCATACAAAAAAAAGTCTATTTATAGGAAAACGTTATATTGGAAACTATTATGTCCCAAATACCCAAATCTTACTGTATTAGCACATTTATTATACACTCACGTTCAGGGGTTTTAGGGTTAAAGGAAGAAATGCAGTAGAATGATGAAGCTCCTCTGATGAATGGAGAAACGTCTCGGAGTTTCCTGTACTGACGTCTGACAGAGTTTATGATCGAACGCCCTTCATAAACACGGCGCTAGCGCGGCCTCGGCGCGGCACATGACAGCGGTATTTCTGGAATGCAGCTGTTCTTCATTACTTGACGGAAAGAAGTTTGTTATAGTTCACTTTACAACATCCTATCGCTGTGTTCCTTCCCAGGTTCCCAGTTGTGTCGTGTGTTAAACCCACACTAAAATCCCAGTCAGGATCCAGTGATGAAGAGATACACACTCCGCCATTAACACCATGTTATTATTATTATTATTATGATTATTATTATTATTATTAGACTGCCATATTACTCCATCCTGGGTTACGCATCAGAAGGTCAAGGGTTCAAGCCCCAGTATCGTCAAGCTGCCACTGTTGGGGCCTGGAGCCCATCACTTAACCCTGTCTGCTCCAGTGTCATGGCTGACTGTGAACTCTGACCCCAGCTGTGTAGTGATCTGTAACAAACAGAAACCTCTTCCTTTTCTCTTCTTTTTCTCTTTCTTTCTCTTTCTTTTCTTTCTCTTTCTTTCCTCTTTCTTTTCTTTCTCTTTCTTTCCTCTTTCTTTTCTTTCCTTTTCTCCTTTCATTTTAGTTCATTAAGTTTAGTTTCATTAATCCATCTCACACTTTCTTACGTCATCATCTGTTATGGAAAAACAAACCATCGCATGTTTTATCTTATCTGTAATATTGGTGACAAATTTGCAAACAATTTGCATAAAGAGTTTATGAGTTAAAGTTTTTACCCCCCGTTAAACCCGCACTGCAACAAAAACAAAACACGTGTGAAAACAGCACAATATTGTCCTCAAGGTCAATAAACACA
>JACRUU010000011.1:2245888-2250888 GCA_030449085.1 Kryptopterus vitreolus | reverse complement strand
CTTTCATCACCTCCACCTTCTCTCCTCCACTATCACCTCCACCACCTTCTCTCCTCCATTATCACCTCCACCTTCTCTCCTCCACTCCAACACCTCCACCTTCTCTCCTCCACTATCACCTCCACCTTCTCTCCTCCATTATCACCTCCACCTTCTCTCCTCCATTATCACCTCCACCTTCTCTCCTCCACTATCACCTCCACCCTCTCTCTCACTCCACCTCTCATCACCTCCACCTTCTCTCCTCCATTATCACCTCCACCTTCTCTCCTCCATGATCACCTCACTCTCATCCTCCACTCTCCTCCATCACCTCTATCCACTCCCCATATCACCCCACCTTCTCCCTCCTTATCACCTCCACCTTCTCTCCTCCAGATATCACCTCCACCTTCTCTCCTCCACTATCACCTCCACCTTCTCTCCTCCACTATCACCTCACCTTCTCTCCTCCACTATCACCTCCACCTTCTCTCCTCCATTATCACCTCCACCTTCTCTCCTCCATTATCACCTCCACCTTCTCTCCTCCACTATCACCTCCACCTTCTCTCCTCCACTATCACCTCCACCTCTCTCCTCCACTACTCTCCTCCATTATCCACCACCTCTCTCCTCCTTTATCACCTCCACCTTCTCTCCTCCATTATCACCTCCACCTTCTCTCCTCCACTATCACCTCCACCTCCTCTCCTCCATTATCACCTCCACCTTCTCTCCTCCACTATCACCTCCACCTCCATCTCTCCTCCATTATCACCTCCACCTTCTCTCCTCCACTATCTCCTCCACCTTCTCTCCTCCACTATCACCTGCACCTTCTCTCCTCCACTATCACCTCCATCCTTCTCTCCTCCATTATCACCTCCACCTTCTCTCCTCCATTCTCACCTCCACCTTCTCTCCTCCATGATACCTCACCTCCACCTTCACCTCCACCTCTCTCCTCCATTATCACCTCCACCTTCTCTCCTCCATTATCTCCACCTCCACCTTCTCTCCTCCATTATCACCTCCACCTTCTCTCCTCCACTATCACCTCCATCCTTCTCTCCTCCATTATCACCTCCACCTTCTCTCCTCCACTATCACCTCCACCTTCTCTCCTCCACTATCACCTCACCTTCTCTCCTCCACTATCACCTCCACCTTCTCTCCTCCATTATCACCTCCACCTTCTCTCCTCCACTATCACCTCCACCTTCTCTCCTCCATTATCACCTCCACCTTCTCTCCTCCACTATCACCTCCACCTTCTCTCCTCCACTATCACCTCCATCTTCTCTCCTCCATTATCACCTCCACCTTCTCTCCTCCACTATCTCCTCCACCTTCTCTCCTCCACTATCACCTGCACCTTCTCTCCTCCACTATCACCTCCATCTTCTCTCCTCCATTATCACCTCCACCTTCTCTCCTCCACTATCCACCTCCACCTCCACCTCCACCTCTCTCCTCCACTATCACCTGCACCTCTCTCCTCCACTATCACCTCCATCTTCTCTCCTCCATTATCACCTCCACCTTCTCTCCTCCACTAACTCCTCCACCTCCACCTTCTCTCCTCCACTATCACCTCCACCTCCACCTCCACTCTCTCCTCCACTGATCACCTCCACCTTCTCTCCTCCACTATCACCTCCACCTTCTCTCCTCCACTCCACCTCTCTCCTCCATCTCCTCCACCTTCTCTCCTCCACTATCACCTGCACCTTCTCTCCTCCACTATCACCTCCACTTCTTCTCTTATCCTCCACCTTCTCTCCTCCATCACCTCCACCTTCTCTCCTCCACTAACACCTCCACCTTCTCTCCTCCATATCACCTCACCTTCTCTCCTCCACTATCACCTCCACCTCTCCTCCACTAACACCTCCACCTTCTCTCCTCCATGATCACCTCCACCTCTCCTCCACTAACACCTCCACCTTCTCTCCTCCACTATCACCTCCACCTTCTCTCCTCCATTATCACCTCCACCTTCTCTCCTCCACTATCACCTCCACCTTCTCTCCTCCACTATCACCTCCACCTTCTCTCCTCCACTATCACCTCCACCTTCTCTCCTCCATTATCACCTCCACCTTCTCTCCTCCACTTATCACCTCCACCTTCTCTCCTCCACTATCACCTCCATCTTCTCTCCTCCATTATCACCTCCACCTTCTCTCCTCCATTATCACCTCCACCTCTCTCCTCCACTATCACCTCCACCTTCTCTCTCCTCCACTATCACCTCCACCTTCTCTCCTCCATTATCACCTCCACCTTCACCTTCTCTCCTCCATTATCACCTCCACCTTCTCTCCTCCACTATCACCTCCACCTTCTCTCCTCCACTATTCACCTCCACCTTCTCCTCCTCCTCCATTATCACCTCCACCTTCTCTCCTCCATTATCACCTCCACCTTCTCTCCTCCACTATCACCTCCACCTTCTCTCATCCTTATCACCTCCACCTTCTCTCCTCCATTATCACCTCCACCTTCTCTCCTCCACTATCACCTCCACCTTCTCTCCTCCACTAACACCTCCACCTTCTCTCCTCCATTATCACCTCCACCTTCTCTCCTCCACTAACACCTCCACCTTCTCTCCTCCATGATCACCTCCACCTTCTCTCCTCCACTATCACCTCCACCTCCACCTCTCTCCTCCACTAACACCTCCACCTTCTCTCCTCCATTATCACCCCCACCTTCTCTCCTCCACTATCACCTCCACCTCCTCTCCTCCACCATCACCTCCACCTCCACCTTCTCTCCTCCACTATCACCTCCACCTTCTCCACTCACTCCACCTTCTCCACCTCCTCCACTCTCCACCTTCTCTCCTCCACTATCCTCCACCTCCTCCTCCACTAACACCTCCCCTCTCTCCTCCACTAACACCTCCACCTCTCCTCTCACACTACCTCTCTCCTCCACAACACTCCACCTTCTCTCCTCTCCACCTTCTCCTCCATGATCACCTCCACCTTCTCTCCTCCATATGCCCGCACCTCCACCTTCTCTCCTCCACTATCCACTCACCCTCCACCTTCTCTCCTCCACTAACACCTCCACCTCTCCTCCACCACCCACCTCCACCTTCCTCCTCCACTAACCACCTCCACCTTCTCTCCTCCACCTCCACCTCTCTCCTCCACTAACTCACCTCACCTTCTCTCCTCCACTATCACCTCCACCTTCTCTCCTCCATTATCACCTCCACCTTCTCTCCTCCACCTTCTCTCCTCCACACCTCCATCCCTCGACCTCCATCTTCTCTCCTCCATCACCTCCACCTTCTCTCCTCCATTATCACCCCCACCTCCACCTTCTCTCCACTCCACCTTCTCTCCTCCACTAACACCTCCACCTTCTCTCCTCCATTATCACCTCCACCTTCTCTCCTCCACTATCACCTCCTCCACCACCTCTCACCTTCTCTCCTCCACTATCACCTCCACCTCCACCTCTCCTCCACCACCTACCTCACCTCCACCATCTCTCCTCCACTATCACCTCCACTCTCCTCCATCACTCCATTATCACCTCCACCTTCTCTCCTCCACTAACACCTCCACCTTCTCTCCTCCACTAACACTCCACCTCCTCCATCCACCTTCTCTCCTCCATGATCACATCCACCTTCTCCCTCCACTAACACCCACCATGACATCCACCTCCTCCACCTCCTCCACTAACACCTCCACCTTCTCTCCTCCACTATCACCTCCACCTTCTCTCCTCCACTATCACCTCCACCTTCTCTCCTCCACTATCACCTCCACCTTCTCTCCTCCACTATCACCTCCACCTTCTCTCCTCCACTATCACCTCCACCTTCTCTCCTCCACTATCACCTCCACCTCCTCTCTCTCCACTAACACCTCCACCTTCTCTCCTCCACTCACCTCTCTCTCCTCCACTAACACCTCCACCTTCTCTCCTCCTCCCTCTTCACTATCACCTCCCCACCTGTACGTTCTCAGTGTGACAGTTGGAGTCACTTTAATATCAGTTATAATCATCTATAGACTGTTATTAATCTTCTTTAAAGAAAACAGACTTTAGAGAATCTGTGTACAAACATGTGATGATGCCGCGGCTGCTGTACGAGTCGTACCAGTTCACATTGTAGTTTAATGTCATCTCTCGGTGATGGGGGTGATCGCACCACCTGAAACACACACACACACACACACACACACACACACACACACACACTGAACACCTTAAAGGTGTGTGTGTGTGTGTGTGTGTGTGTGTGTGTGTGTGTGTGTGTGTGTGTGTGTGTGTGTGTTTCTTCATCCCTTTCTCACCTGCCTGAGATTCAAGTAAACACAAAATTACATAAAAATACAGACAACACAAACATATATTCCAACTTTTTATATTTATTATAAAACATTAACATGAGATAGTTAACAAAGTTTACAGAGTTAAAATGTTTATAAAGCAAAAGAACCGAAGCTGCCAGTCTGCATTTCAGTGTTTTACAGTTAATTATCCATCTTTTGATAAATCCAATCCAGTTTGAATCATTTCATTATACATTATAAAGCGATATAACATCCTTATAACAGTCTGCCGTATTATAACTAAATATTATGTCTTTTATTATTTGTCATTTTATTTTTACCACTCCTTTGAATTTCTTCATCCCACAAAAAAAGGTTTATAAAAGTGCAACTCTAATAATCTTCCAGCAAAAAACAGGCAAATTTCAACATGTCACTTTTAATAAGATGGAAAAATTCTTCACATTTCATATTTACTGTTTACACAACAACACAACAACAAAATGCAACAGAGAATGTACATTAGATGTAATAATGAATCCAGGATATCTTAAATATTAAAGTCCTAGATTTTATGAAGCCCTTGTAATTTATATATATATATATATTTTTTAAATGCATAAATATATAAATGCAGAACATAGCTCTAATTTTAATACACAGCTTTCAACAAATAAATAAAGGAGAAATATTATAATCTTCAATACATTGCTT
>JACRUU010000011.1:2233388-2238388 GCA_030449085.1 Kryptopterus vitreolus | reverse complement strand
TGTTACATTTATCAGGTATTTCCCGTGTAAAAGTGCGTTACACACGTACCCTTTCTGTCCCTCTGTTAAGGTCTTTTTTAGGGACTGTAAATAAACTGAACGATGGTTGTTGCCCTCGAGCTGCTTCTCATTGGTCCAGCAGTGACTCCAAAATACATCTGCGTCTTTAGGCACCGCCTCCCTGTAGTAATGGGCGGGGCTATCCGTCTCCAGCTCTCCCTCCCCGTAATCCTGCAACTCGCTGAACTCTGGTGACGGAGAGACTTCATAGCCTTGGAGAAAGAAGAGTTTGGGTTTTCCCGTCAGTCCTGTGCACGTCTCCTGCGTGAAGGATTGTCGGACTCGGTCCAGTCGGAGCCCGGGACCGGACGAGTCTGTAGCGAGAAGCCGGGATGAGTGCGAGCGGCTGATGATGCAGCAGACGAAGGCGTCCATGCGGCAGTGGTCGGTCTGTGTGGCGATGTCCTGCAGGTGTAACTCCACGTCCTCGATGCTCAGCAGCTTGTAAAGGATCACGCGGAAGTGGAGACTCAAAAACAAGCTCCTGAGATCGTCTGTAGGGAGAGAGTCCATGTAGAGTAGCAGATCTTACTTTATATGACATTCCTGTAGAAGCTACAGACACTTTTATAATCAGGATAAATCATGAAATGCTTTAACAAAAATAACAAACCAAAAACTATATAAATAATCCTGTTTATAATCCATTATAATCCACTACAATAGAAATGGTCATTTTCTCACCTCCTTCGTTCCCCACACAGTCGATGATGACACACACACCCCGAGGATCACTCCGCATCCGGTACACTTCCTCCTGCCACTGACGAGCACACACACACACACACACACACACACACACACACACACACACGGAGACCAGTGCACTGAGTGCAGGGCATTGTGGGTACAAATGTGTTTTCCAACTACACTACAATCATCTGAGAGATTTCATGATGACTTTCCTACGCGGTTCTTATCGCACAGCTGGAGGCAGACACGATGCAGATGCAGCGAGCCATACAGATACGATTTACACGGGCTGGAGTGAAACATCCTTGTATATCATACAAACAATAATATATGTATATATGCAATGCAGTTCATTTTTGAAACCACACCCCTCTGGGAAACGAGCTCTCTGGATTGGTCAGTGTTGTATTTCACATTTCATACGTGTAATGCGCGTCGGGAGGCGGAGAACTGCGGACGCTCGCGGTGTCAAACCGAGGTGAAAAATAAACCATAAACTCGTATTAAAGCCTAAACCCATGTGGAGATGTGCAGTGATGATGAGCGATGTGTCAGAGGGAGGAGCAGCCGGAGTCCCAATTCATCCCAATTCATCCCAATTCATCTCTGCATGCAGGTCAGTATTCCTGTATATTCTGTATCCATCGTGTCATTTTACCCCAAATCCTTATTTAACATTCGGCTATTTATTGTAAACACAGTGTTTATTTATTGTAAACACAGTGTTTATTTATTGTAAACACAGTGTTTATTTATTGTAAACACAGTGTTTATTTATTGTAAACACTTTGGGTTCGATGCTCGCTGCATGTTTTTGGCTCAGTACCTTTTCCCTGCACAATGACAATAAAGTGTATTTTAAAGATGATTAAATGGAATGCTGACTTTACACAAGCACAACATCTAGCGGAGAATCTTCCCAGAACCGTGGAGGGAATTCTAATCACAAACTGGGAATAAATGTGGAAAACGTTTATTTGCTCCAAAAGCACTTTTGCTGAAATACTGTGTGTTTTATTGACCAATAAATGAAAGTTTAAGCTTAATGTTGTTGAAAATGCAGCTCTTACCTCACAGGGTCTGCGTGGGGAGACGAGCTGGGGGACGGGAGTGTTACCTGGAAAACAGCATTAAACATTTAACCTTTAAAAAATCGAAAGGACTTAAAAAGACAAGAAAATCGAAACTAAAATTTGCTGCTAAATATGTAAAAAAAAAAACCTTTTAATTTAATTTTAAAAGCAATCGTAAATGTAAGAAACACGTCGTAAAAAATATTTTTTTTAGTGAAAACTAAACGTAATAAATTATTAGGGAGGGGGGGGGCGGGCGGAGCTCAGTGGGTCTAAGGCGCTGGGCTGCTGATTGGAAGATCCGGGTTCGATTCCCGGTATGGGCAAGCTGTCGCCCTTGGGTCCTTGAGCAAGACCCTTAACCCTCTGTCCTCCAGGGGGCGCTGTATCATGTCTGACCCTGACCCCAAATACCAACATCAAGCTGGGATATGCTTAGAATTTTACTGTGCTGTAATGTTTCTTCTTCTATAATGCATTATATTGTGTACTCTGTGTGTTATATTGTATTATACACTGTATATGATATTATTATGTTTGCATAGGTGTATTTTACAGCACAGTGACGTCGTTTGTGCAGGTGATGTTGGGAATGTTTGGGTCACGGCGTTTGGGTCAGAGTTTGTCATGTTACAGTAACACACAAAGTGTTCCAAACGTGAACATTATAATCATTAGCACAAAGCTTTAACCACTCAGGTACTACCACATATATCATAAACAGTACCACATCATATAAAGTACACCGAAAATGTTATTACTTTTTATTTCTTTAACAAATAAATATTAAATTCACTACTTTTCCGAATAAAATAAAACCTATCCAACTGTTTAAAAGTAACACATTAAACAGGAAGTTCTACGAGGGTATCTTTAGTTTTATTTTCTGTATTGTTGATAAAACTCACCGTACGCTGATGGTTTTAACGCAGTGGAGGCGTGTGGCTGAAAAACACAGAGGAAAGCGTGTGTATGGAATAACCACAGGTATGTGTGCAGTGATGAAATCATATAAATCACAGACACGTTTAGGCAGTGAGGGTTAAGATGAGCTCAGAGGGAATTCACCAGGGTGTGTTTTGTACTCACTGGTGCGGCGTTACACGGCCGTCGCTCGTCTCGCGTCCGTACTGCACAAGGCCGCTGTGTTTTGTCTGTAATAAAAATAATAATAATATAATTTCTTTTGTTCGCTTTACGTGTTTCTTATTGACATGAAAAATAAGTGCAGGTTTAATGTCAAATCAAAAGGTTTAACAGGAACCTGAAAAGTGTGTGTGTGTGTGTGGGTGTGTGTGTGTGTTGTGTAGGGGGAGGAGTGTTGTGTTGTGTTGTGACATTAGATGACATTAGATATACATTAGATATACGTTGGATGACATTAGATGACATTAGCGGTACATTAGGTGTACATTAGATGACATTAGATGACATTAGATGACATTAGATGACATTAGATGTACATTAGATGTACATTAGATGACATTAGATGACATTAGATGTACATTAGATGACGTTAGATGACATTAGCCGTACATTAGGTGTACATTAGATGTACATTAGATGACATTAGATGACATTAGATGACATTAGATGTACATTAGATGACATTAGATGACATTAGATGTACATTAGATGTACATTAGATGACGTTAGATGACATTAGCCGTACATTAGGTGTACATTAGATGTACATTAGATGACATTAGCTGTACATTAGATGTACATTAGATGACATTAGCTGTACATTAAATGTACATTAGATGACATTAGATGTACAGTTAGACTGGTTGGAGAATTGTTGTGTTTAACAGCATCAGTGACGCTTAAAGCAGAAAAAGTTTTCAAATCTGACACCAAAAACAACAAAACTGTTTACAGTGACAAGAAAAAAACAACACCTGGTATTTTTGTAATGTTGATATTAAAGTGAGTGTATGAAGTTCTGTACTATTTCTAACTAACCAATCAGATGATTCAATTTCACCAGAAATAAATAAATAAATGACACAAATGTAACTGTAAGGAAACGAAAATGCTGAATGAAATGTTTCGGCAGAAACTCTGCAGTTTTCACACGAAAGCTAAAAATAAGGAACAAATACCAGAAAAAGGGAAATGAGAAAATTAAACGCAGGTGTTTATCAGTGTGACGTCGTGTCGTGTCGTGACGTGTCGTGCTGATTTCCCACCTCTGCTCTGGTACTGGCTGAGTCTCTTGGCCAGGTCGACACGCTGGATGCTTCTCAGGTATTTCTCCATCATGTCCACTCGCGTGCTGGAGATCTGATCCAACTTCTCCAGTTCCACCACCACATCCAGGAAGCACTACAGAGAAGGTCATGTGATCGAAGCCGACGTTAGACACGAATCACGTACTCATGTAACCATAGAGATACGCATCGTCAAAGTAAAGCTTTTAAACTTTCACTTCATAAAAGTACAAACGTTTTTGCCTTCAAACGTGTTACAAAATACAAAGATTTATTTCGGCTATAACGTCACTATTATCATGTTTTTGTTTACAAGACTCTTCATTAAGTTTATGTGAAGACTCTAAATATTTACTCTTACAACACCAAGCAATTACAGAAATAATATTAACAAACATTGATATTTATTATAATTATTATTATTCTAATCATTTATTCCGCTCAGAATGTTCTGTGTTGTTGTTGAACTGAACGTTTTGTAAATAAACATCAACAAACAGCAAACAAACCAAGTGCAAAACAGAGCGCTCGATCCTGATTGGTGGATTGCTGCGTGATTGATCAGTTACGTTTTTATGCATAAATAAAAAGGAACGACTGATTTTGTAAGATGTATTTGCGTAAAAAGTACGACTTTGAAATGTAGTACAGTTAAAGTAAAAATCTCCACAAACAGAAACACGTCAGTAAAAACAACATACAAAAAAAGTCATCAAGTCAGCATGAATACACAGGATTAAATATATATAATATATATATATAAAATCGGGGGCAGGGTGGTTTAGTGGTTAGCACGTTCGCCTCACACCGCCAGGATCCGGGTTCGATTCCCGTCTCGGCCATGTGTGTGTGGAGTTTGTGCATGTTCTCCCCGTGTCTCAGGGGGTTTTTCTCCGGGTTCTCCGGTTTCCTCCTGGTCCAAAAACATGCACGGTAGGTTGATTGGCACCTTGGAAAAATT
>JACRUU010000011.1:2213388-2228388 GCA_030449085.1 Kryptopterus vitreolus | reverse complement strand
CAAAAACATGCACGGTAGGTTGATTGGCACCTTGGAAAAATTGTCCCTAGTGTATGAATGTGTGTGTGTGTGTGTGTCCTGAGATGGGTTGGCATTCCATCCAGGGTGTATCCTGCCTTAATGCCCATAGACGCCTGAGATAGGCACAGGCTCCCCGTGACCCGAGGGAAAATCGGATAAAGCGGTAGAAAATGAAAATGAATGAATGAATGAATGAATGAATATACCAATATATACACCAATATATCCCAATATATACACCATGTATATACTAATATATATATTTATATAATAATATATATACCAATATATACACCATGGTATATACTAATATATATATATATATATATATATATATATATAGATATATATATATATATATATATATATATATATATATATATATATATATATAACAATATATACACCATTTATATAATAATATATACCGATATATACACCAATATATACTCCAATATATACACCAATATATACACCATTTACATAATAATATATATACCAATATATACACCATGTATATACTAATATTTATATACCAATATATACACCATTTTCTTCATTTCTTCTGTTTATTTCTTTGAATTTTTCAACAAAGAAATCAGTAAATTCAGTGTGAACCTACTACAGCCTCGTTATACAGAATGTCTCTTTCAACTTAAAAAAATAGTGTAAAATATGTACTTGCTTGACTGTAGAAGACTTGTGCATCAATATACATGTTGTTTATACTTGTATATACTTGTTGTCCTGCCCTTCATCTCCACAATAATCAATGGGTCCCTAACTTCTGGATGTGTACCGGCGTCCTTGAAGCAAGCAAGGGTCACTCCCATCTTAAAGAAACCTGCTCTGGACCCATCAGATATCAACAACTACAGACCGGTATCTCTTCTCTCTTTCCTCTCAAAAACTCTACAATGTACTGTCTTTAACCAACTGTCTGTCTCTCTCTCAGAACAACCTTCTAGATCCCAAACCAATCTCTCTTCAAAGCAGCACATTCCACAGAGACTGCTCTCCTGACAGTCACGGAGAAACGTCTTGCTGCAGATCCGACAGATTGTCCTCCGTCCTCATCCTGCTCCATCTCTCAGCAGCTTTTAATACAGTGATCCACACGACCCTGTGATCTCCCCTCAGGAGTCTCGGTATCTCTGGAGCTGCATGGAATTGGTTTTCCTCATACCTGGAAGGTCGATCATTTCAGGTATCATGGAGAGGATCGACATCTGCTCCACGCAGACTCACCACTGGTGTACCACAAGGCTCAGTACTTGGTCCTCTTCTTTTCTCACTCTATACTCTTTCTCTCGGTAAAGTCATCTCCTCTCATGGATTTGACTATCACTGCTATGCTGATGACACTCAAATAATCTTCTCCTTCCCTCCATCAGATAAAACAGCGTCTGCTAGAATATCAGCCTGTCTATCTGACATCGCTTCGTGGATGAGCGTTCATCACCTCAAACTCAACCCGAAGAAAACATAACTGCTGGTGATCCCATGTGATTCATCTCCTGGTCAGGATCTCAGCATAACTCTCCATAACTCCCTACTTTCTCCCTCCATCACTGCTCGTAATCTCGGGGTAACTATAGACAATCAATGATCTTTCTCTTCCCATATTTCTAACGTTACTCGCTCTCGTTACTCACCTTCTCTACAACATCAGAAGGATTCGACCATTTTTATCCACTCAGGCTGCTCAGGTCCTGGATCAGTCTCTCGTCATCTCCAGACTGGACTACTGTAACTCTCTGCTGGCAGGTTCTACCTCAGAACACTATTCGTCCACTGCACAATGATTCACAATGCAGCTGCGCGACTCGTGTTCAACCTGCCTACATTCTCTCATACTACAGCACTACAGACACCACTGCACTCGCTCCTCCACCCACTACTCCCACCCACACCAACACCACCCACACTACCCCACTACTGCGCTCGCTCCACCCACTCCACCACACCACGTCCACCCACACCCACTACCCCACTACTGCGCTCCGCTCCACCCACACTACCCCACTACCGCTCCACTACCACACTCCCCCCGCTACCACCCACTCCACCCACACTACCCCACTACTGCGCTCGCTCCACCCACTCCACCCACACCACCCACACCCACTACTGCGCTCGCTCCACCCACTCCACCCACACTACCCACTACTGCGCTCGCACTCCACCCACACTACCCACACTACCCCACTACTGCACCCACTCCACCCACACTACCCCACTACTCCACCCACTCCACCCACACCACCCCACACTACTGCGCTACTCGCTCCACCCACTCTACCACCCACACTACCCACACTACTGCGCTCGCTCCACCCACTACCACCCACTCCACCCACACTACCGCTACTCCACCCACACTGCACTCGCTCCACCCACACTACCCACACTACCCCACTACCCCACTGCGCTCGCTCCACCCACTCCACCCACACTACCCCACTACTGCACCCACTCCACCCACTCCACCCACACTACCCCACTACTGCGCTCGCTCCACTGGCTTCCTGTAGCTGCACGCATCAGATTCAAAACACTGACGCTCGCCTACAAAGCCAAAAATGGATCTGCACCATCTTACCTCCGAAACCTCATCACCTCCCGTACTGCACCTCGCTGTTTGAGAGCGTCCAGCACTGCTCGTCTGGTTCCACCGTCTCTCAGGGTAAAAGGTAAGGCCAGCTCAAGGCTCTTCTCTGTTCTGGCACCGATGTGGTGGAACGAACTTCCACTGGAGATTCGAACAACGGAGACACTGTCTACATTCAAACGCCGACTGAAGACCTACCTCTTCCAACAACACCCATCCTAACATTCCTTTATTCTCTTTTCTCACTGTCCAGAAATCCATAAAAAAAAAGGCAACTGTCTATTCTTGTGTACTTGAGTTTGTATTAAGCTTTCTTGAATAAATCTTATCCTTAGATCGAGACTTAAAGCACTTTCTGTACGTCGCCCTGGATAAGGGCGTCTGCTAAATACCGCAAATGTAAATGTTTACATTTACAGCATTTGGCAGATGCTCTTATACAGAGCGACTTATAACCGAGCAAGGGTTAGGGCCTTGCTCAAGGGCCCACTAGTGGCAGCTTGGTGGGAGTGTTTGAACCCATGATCTTCTGGTCCAGAGGGCAACACCTTTACCACTGTGCTACACCTCATGTGTTGCTGTTGTTGTTGTTTTGCAGTTTCAAGTTATGTAAACAAATTAAATAACTATGAACTTGATTGAATGTAGAAAATCCTGCTTCAGCAATGCACTGGTTTTGTTACGCTTCAAAATATAACATTTGAATATGTTTGTAAAAATGTTTTAAAAAGAAGCCTATTCTACAATGCACTGATTATATGTTGTACTGTAAAACTACATGGCATCAGTGGATTGTACAATTTGTTTTTTAGGTTTTTTTTTCAAACATATTCAATTGTTTATATGGTGTATTTTGAAACTGCATATAAACATGTTTGAATGTAGAAAAAGCCTAGTTGAAAAATACAACATATGTGCTCTTATATTGTGCGGTTGTGACATCACTGCCATGACAAGCACAAATCTCTCCGACTCTCGTTTGGCATGATTTTCATGAACTGCCCCCCCAATGATACACAAAGTGCTGTAATTACTCTGCTCACTGTGCAGGTGCTGTTGTGTGTGCAGACATCACAGAGCGATACACAAACACATGCAACTTTCAGTGAATGAAAATAACGACATTCTCAACAATAAGTGATGTTGATGCTGAAAAGCGAGTTTTTGGAGATAATATGTGAAAACTGTGCATAAACACGAGAGTTTACACTGATAATAGGAAAAGATTAGAAGCACTTTACAGATGGTGGAAATAGTAAAGAAGTGTGTGGACGCTGTGAAAGACTTTTAGATGGAAAGAAAAGAATAAATATGAAATCAAATTCAGCTGCAATGTCTATAAAGTCGTTCTTTCCATCTAAAAGTCTTTCACATGCAGCGTCCACGCACTTCTTTACTATTCCTCAGCACCTGATCGAGAAGCTGAGCCTACTGGGTCTGAACACCTCTCTCTGTAACTGGATCCTGGATTTCCTGACTGGGAGACCTCAGTCAGTCCGGGTCGGGAACAGCATCTCCAGCACCACCACACTGAGTACTGGAGTTCCTCAGGGCTGTGTGCTCAGCCCACTGCTGTTCACTCTGCTGACTCACGACTGTGCTGCAACACACAGCACAAATCACATCGTCAAGTTCGCCGATGACACGACCGTGGTGGGTCTCATCAGCAGGAACGACGAGTCCGCATACAGAGAGGAGGTAGAACATCTATCAGCCTGGTGTAAAGCCAACAACCTGTCTCTGAACGTGGACAAAACTAAAGAGATGGTTGTTGACTTTAGGAGAGCACAGAGTGACCATTCCCCATTGTACATCGATGGATCCTCCGTGGAGATCGTAAAGAACACCAAATTCCTCGGTGTCCATCTGACGGAGAAGCTCAACTGGTCACTCAACACCAGCTCCATCAGCAAGAAAGCCCAGCAGCGTCTCTACTTCCTGAGAAGGCTGAGAAAAGCACATCTGCCAACCCCCATCCTGACCATGTTCTACAGAGGGACCATCGAGAGCATCCTGAGCAGCTGCATCACTGCCTGGTTTGGGAACTGCACCGTCACGGATCGCAAGACCCTACAGCGGATAGTGAGGACAGCTGAAAAGATCATCGGAGTGTCTCTCCCCTCTGTCACGAACATTTACAACACACACTGCATCCGCAAAGCTACTAGCATTGTGGACGACATCACACACCCCTCACACACACTCTTTACACTACTGCCATCAGGGAAGAGGTTCCGAAGCATTCGGGCTCTCACAACCAGACTATGCAATAGTTTTTTCCCTCAAGCCATCAGATTTCTCAACACATAGAACTGGACCTGGACTCACACGTACACTCACACACACACACACACACACACACACACACACACACACACACACACACACGCACACACACACACACACACACTCACACACCATCCACTGCTATATTATTTATCTACCTCATTACTGTCCTTCACATGTGTATTGTATACACTGCTCTCACTGACAGTGTTACTGTTTACATGCACATTTTGCACATTTACTTTTTATCACTGCTGCTGTAATTGTTCCTTTGCACACTCGCCAAACTGGAACACTTTGCACTAGGTTGTTGTTGTTGTTGTTGTGTTTTTTATTTTATTATATTGTTAGTTGTTTGTTGTGCACTGTCTTGTGTTGTGAACACAGTCTTGTTGTGTCTTTGCGCTGTTTGCACCACACGATGCACTTTATGTAGCGAGGACAAACTTGGTCTCGTCCTCAGCATTGTGTTGTTGTGTTTGTGTTATATGTTGTTTTGTGTAGCACCGGGGTCCTGGAGAAACGTTGTCTCATTTCACCGTGTACACACTCAGAGATATGTGGTGTAATGACAATAAAAACCTCTTGACTTGACTTGACTATAAGAAGATGTGAAATATGATGCTGTTACTCAGACTGTAGCTTTGGCAGGAGATGAATCCACTGATATTTATGACAATGTTCAGATTGTGCTAGATCAGATTTTATTTCGCAGAGAACGAGACGACAATGTTCATTACTTGTGATCTGAAACGAAAGCACTTTTCACAGCCTTTTCATTTATTTATTCATTTAAAATCCGTCCAATAAAAAAATTTTGTCTATTTCATTTCAATTGACTTTTATTTGTAGAGTGTTTTTTACAAATGTCATTGTCACAAAGCAGCTTTACATAATATACTTAATTATAGTGTGTGAGAATGAAAATCACTTTGTTTCTCTACACATTTCTTTATTCTGGTAAAAATGTGTGTTTTTCGCCGTATAATTGTCTGGACTTTGGCGGGTAATGACGGCTCTTTTCCTGAAGTCACCAGTATCTTTCAATTGGAATGAATTTAATCAGAATGAAAAAAGTGTGGATGTAAACGTGGCTGATATGAATCATAACTGTATAACAACAGCTCGTCTGGTCGTCATTATAAATGGCCAAACCTCTATAATAACTGTCTGATCGTGCAGACGTTAATGCTGTATGTAAAGTCTGTATGAATGTTGGTCTGAGATGTACGAGTGACTCTCACACGGGGGAAGGAGAAAACAAACAGACGCAGATCAACGTTTAGAAATCTTATTTTACATCATATTTTTAGAGACAGGTGGCTTTCAAGTGGATCATGCCATTTTCATGCATTTATAAAAGCACTATACTGCCAAAAGTATTTACTCCCCCCATCTAAATCATTCAATTCAGCTGTTACAGTCACTTCCATCACTTACTAAAAGCTGGACGATTAATCATTATCATCAATGAACTGCAGTTTATGGTTTATATCGATTTTGAAAAATTACAATCTGTCGCTGGTTTGACGCACAAACTTCCAAAATTCTTCACTTCCTGACACTGAACAAAACAAAGTCCACTTTATCTGACGTTTGTGGAAGAAGCTTAGAACAAAACTCAATTCAATTTAATTCAATTTTGTTTATAAAGTGCTTTTTACAATGTGGCATCATCCCAAAGCAGCTTTACAAAACCATGTTGATGAATAGGGAGTGTGTGTGTGTGTGTGTGTGTGTACATGTGTGTGTGTGTGTGTGTGTGTGTACATGTGTGTGCATGGTCTGCAAAAAGTCCTGAACCACCAGAATCCGTTACATAAATCAGAACAGAGTCTGCGATGCTTCTCGTCCAACATCAGCGTCTGACTTTACAAATGGAAGCCGCTCAGCCTTGTGGAAGATGTACATCATTTTACACTCTATGGATTAAGAATCGGATCTTACTCAAGTTCATGTGAATGGCAGATGAGCAAACACTTTTTACAATATAGACGCCCCCCAACAACAACAACAACAACAACAACAACAAACACTTTACCAACTTTTGCCAATACAAACAATTCTGTATGATGGTTGATGATTGTTGGTGAGAGGTGAACTGCCCCCCCGACTGAGCCTGCTTTCTCCCAAGCCTTTTTTTCTCCATTTGTGTCACTGATGGAGTTTTTGGTTTCCGCTGTCACTTATGGCTTGTTCATTTGTTAAGTTTGTTTCTGTGTGTCATTTATTATTATTATTATTATCGATGTATAAATAAAGGTGACTAGACTTGAATGTAAATCTTCTGTATGCTGGTTTACCTTCTTTATGGTGGTTGAATTAGAAAAATGTTGAATGTGAGGAATATTAACTCTGGATGTTTGATAATGACGTTGTTTATGTGCACAATGTTCTCAGGAACTGTAAAGTAACAAAGTGAAAATACTTCATTCTATCCCCCACTGAGATGAACTCCTACATAATAAATTAAAACAGATGTACATTTACAGAAGATGCCCTTATACAGAGCAACTTATCACTGAGGGCCTTGCTCAAGGGCCCACTAGAGGCAGCATGGTGGAGGTGGTGGGATTTGAACCTGCGATCTTCCGGTCCAGAAGCCTTAAGCATTAGCACTGATCTCCCACATCACTATATCTGCTAATCTTACAGTAACACTAACAGAAATAAACTTTGTTTTTTATTTAAGAATTGTTGAATGTAAAAATGTCAGTATTTGGAGTCCAGCGTGGGTTCCAGTAAAGAGTGGATTGTATGGAAATCATTGTGCTATTGTGTCCATACACACACACACACACACACACACACATGTGTGTGTGTGAGAAGTGTGTATAAGGAGGAAGTGTGTGGGAAAGCGTACACACCTGGGTTTGGATATTAAGGCAGTTGTCATGACATCATATACATGTAAATAATCAGATAAAACCATAAACATTCCGGCAGTTTCTTGCCAAACATGGAAATTAATTTCCCAACAGTCAACTAATGAAAAATAAAACTGTAAGTCACTCTAATACTTTAATCACCACGTTTGTAAGGCAATGAAACGCAAACGGAAACTTATATTTAAAAACATTCTTTTCTAGAGAATTACATCATCAAAACCCACAGTTTCACTTTTACATCAACAACGGAATTCCTGCAAAAATCAGATCAAAAAAATCCTTTACTGATAACACAAGTGAAAATACTTCATTCTATCCACCACAATCAGATCAACTACAATGAAATAAAAGGAAATATATGTATAGTTATGACGTTTGGCAGACGGCCCTATACACAGCGACTTACAGCTGAGGGTTAAGGGCCTTGCTCAAGGGCCCACTAGTGGCACAAAAAGCACTCCGAGAGCAATTTCATCATATTTTACATTCATGACTTTTCTCAGCATGTCTTCAAGACCACCTGGGGTAACAAGAGAAACATCTTGGGACAGAGAGATCAGTGGTTTAAGGCGCTGAACTGCTGAACGGATGATCCGGGTTCGAGTCCCGGTATGGCGCAGGTATGGATTTGCACCTCCATACCTGCAAAAGCTCATCACCTCCCGTAGCGCACCATCGCTGCCTGAGAGCGTCTCGCACTGCTCGCCTGATTCCACCTTCTCTCAGGGGAAGAGTTAAAGATCAGCTCAAGGCTCTTCTTCTCTGTTCTGGTATCGAGGTGGTGGAATGAACTTCCCCTGGACGTCCCAATAACAGAGTCACTGCTGCGTCTTCAAACCACCACTGAAAACCCCGATCTCTTCTAACAACATCCCATAATAACACTTCTTCCTTCTCACTGTCCAGTGAAAAAAAACACAACTGTCTATGTTTATTGTTTTATTGACACTAAATATACACACTCCCATACTGCAACCATGACCGTTACTAAACACTCATTTCTCCCTCTCTCTCTCTCTCTCTCTCTCCGTTGAGCTACATGTCCCACTGCTGAGCTGTCAGTGATCCAGACCCCCTCTGCACTCTGTTCCTGTCAGAACCTCATGGTGACTCCGCCCCCTGTTGATGATGCTTCAAATTCATGAACACACTCCACACTACACAATAAACATCCTCAACCACACACACACACACACACACACACACACACACACACTAACAACCCAAATGAGGATGGGGTTCTCTGTTGAGTCGGGTTCCTCTCAAGGTTTCTTCCTGTTCTCAGGGAGTTTTTCCTCGTCACCGTCGCTTCGGCTCAACAAGAAACAATTAGTGCTAAACTGATTTTCACTTTTCACACATGAGTATTATATAAAGCTGCTTTGAGACGATGACACATTGTAAAAAGCGCTTTATAAATAAAACTGAATTGAATTGAAAACTTAAGTTTGTATTTACACTTCATGAATGAATTTATCCTTAAATGGAGACATACAGCACTTCCTGTACATCACCCTGGATAAGCGCGTCTGATAAACACTGTACATGTAAAGTACTCTTGGGTCCTTAACCTGTAACCCTCTGTGCTCCAGGGGGCGCTGTGTCATGTCTGACTCTGCACTCTGACCCCAAATACCAACAACAAGCTGCGATATGTGAAGAAAGAATTTCACTGTGCTGTAATGTTTATGTGATAAATAAAGTCTATTCTACTCTATTTTATCTGCTGTGTACGACCTTGTTGTATTCATTATCGCAAAAGTAAACACTGTATATCACTGTACACAACACTGTTCTTACACAGACATGTTCACTTGTTTACAGCTGAAAACTCAATAGCGTGTGTGATAAACAGCACTGTTTTATCTTCGTACTTCACACAGGTGACTTTCTCATTAATCATTAAAAACTGATTACAAATCAGCCGCTGCAGCTACGAGTAATTCCTCATCTTTTAGTCCAGAGGCTTTAATCACTACACTCCCTACAAATGTGCACAAACACACTCCAAAATCCCACACAACAGCGGAATTATACGTGTAATTATACGCGCAAACTTTCTGATTAATCACAATCCAGAATTCAATGTAACACAACTTTCTCACACTTCATGGTGTGACACAAAACTCGTGTGATCGCTGAGTTACAGCTTCCAGTCCTGCACATTTTCCCCTCATTATTCAATTTATACATCATCACCTCCCGTAGCGCACCATCGCTGTCTGAGAGCGTCTGAGAACGTCTCGCACTGCTCGCCTGATTCCACCTTCTCTCAGGGGAAGAGTTAAAGATCAGCTCAAGGCTCTTCTTCTCTGTTCTGGTATCGAGGTGGTGGAATGAACTTCCCCTGGACGTCCCAATAACAGAGTCACTGCTGCGTCTTCAAACCACCACTGAAAACCCCGATCTCTTCTAACAACATCCCATAATAACACTTCTTCCTTCTCACTGTCCAGGAAAACATCAAAAAACTATGCTTATTTTATACATTAATTTTGTAATAAATCTCACATGAATGAATTTATTCTGCGATGGAGACGTAAAGCGTTATTTGTACTCTGGATAAAAGCATCTGATAAAAATCATGTAAATGTAAAAACCTGATGATTTTGTTTTCTGGGTTTATTTTAGAAATATTATAATGTGACCAAGAAATTGAACTGCATCCAAAAATTCTTTACTTCAAAATCTCACTCACAGATCATTTATTACATTTTCTCACGCAAATATGTTTAAAAAATACTTTCACTTTTAATATCACTAAAGGTTACAGAAGTTCAGGTTCTTTTGTAAACCAAAAAAGGGGTGAGGAGGAGGAGGAGGGGAGGAGGGAGGGAAGGGGAGGGGAGAGGGAGGGGGGAGAGGGAGGAGGGGAGGGGGGAGGGGGGGGAGGGGGGGGAGGGAGGGGGGGGTGAGGAGGGGGAGAACAATATCAGATTATGTTTTCTTCATGTTTACAAAAAACACTGACCCAGAACAAAAAAAACCTCAGACGGACGACAGGACGACAGACAGAAAGAGGACAGATGGACAGACGGAAGGACGGACAGACAGAAGGACAGATGGACATACGGAAGGACAGACAGACGGACGGACAGACACAGACAGACAGACGGAAGGACAGACAGACAGACAGACGACAGACAGACAGACAGACGGACAGACAGACGGAAGGACAGACGAAAGGACAGACGGACAGACAGATGGAAGGACGGAAGGACAGACAGACGGAAGGACAGACGGACAGACAGACGGACAGACAGACAGACCGCCAAGGACAGGCGGACAGAAGACAGACAGACAGACGGACAGACAGACAGACAGACAGACAGACAGGACAGCCGGAAGGACAGGCGGACAGACAGACAGACAGACGGAAGGACAGACGGACAGACAGACGGAGCAGGCGCTGGTATCGGGTTCAGGTTTGGTATTTAGTGTGGTTATAATGTGTGTAATATGTTTGGAATTCATGAACGAAGAATTTAAAGAATTTAAAGAACAAATCTTTCGGTTCATTATTTTATATTTTATTATTATTATTATTATTTTATTATTTCTTTAATCATTTATGAACCTGATTTCAAACTAAACTGATGTAGACGATCAAATAAATTCCTAATCAACACTAAACTCCCATTACTGTATGATTTATAATAAAGAATGAAAGAACAGTGATGTGGGTTTTCCTCTGCGTTCTCCAGTTTCCTTCCACTGCTCCAGAAAGAAACTTTAAATCCAAACATCACCAGATTAAACCTTTGTGAATGAATGTTGAGTGAATGAATGAATGTTGAATGAATGAATGAATGGATGGATGAATGATGAGTATGAATGAATGTTGAGTAAATGAATGAATGTTGAGTGAATGAATGTTGAGTGAATGAATGAATGTTGAGTGAATGAATGAATGTTGAGTGAATGAATGAATGTTGAGTAAATGAATGTTGAGTAAATGAATGAATGTTGAGTGAATGAATGTTGAGTGAATGAATGAATGTTGAGTAAATGAATGTTGAGTGAATGAATGTTGAGTGAATGAATGAATGTTGAGTAAATGAATGAATGTTGAGTGAATGAATGTTGAGTAAATGAATGAATGTTGAGTGAATGAATGTTGAGTGAATGAATGAATGTTGAGTAAATGAATGTTGAGTGAATGAATGAATGTTGAGTGAATGAATGAATGTTGAGTAAATGAATGAATGTTGAGTGAATGAATGAATGTTGAATGAATGAATGACTAAACCTGCTGTTATTCCAGTGTGACTGAACTATAAGAACTCTTGTGTGTGACAGAACGATTAAAGATTGTAAAATAATAATGATGTCCAGAAAAGGAAAAAAAGGAAGAAATGAAAATGAGACAAACAGCCTTCGATTTCAAGGACAAAATAATAAGAACAAAATGATGAGATAATGGTGACCTTCATTCATTCATTCATCTTCTACTACGCTTTTTCCACCATGGATGGAAATGCCAACCCCATCACCACCACACACACACACACACACACACACACACACACACACACACACACACACACACACTAGGGACAATTTTCCAAGGTGCCAATCAACCTACCGTGCATGTTTTTGGACCGGGGGAGGAAACCTGGAGAACCCGGAGAAAAACCCCCTGAGGCACGGGGAGAACATGCACAAACTCCACACACACATGGCCGAGACGGGAATCGAACCCGGACCCTGGCGGTGTGAGGCGAACGTGATAAACACTAAACCATTGGTGACCTTGTCTTGTTTAATCTTTTGATATGGTGTAAACAGATGTTTGCTGTGTGAACATCATCCTCTGCTTTTCTGTACACATTTATCCGACCTTCTATCCAATCACTGATCACAATCTGATCTAATCTGATCTACCAAGGTGACAAAACGCTGTTTGGTTTTGAAATGCAATTATTTTTCTACACAATTTTATACATTAATTCTTAATTATATTCATATTCATTATATTAATCCTCTCCATATATATATATATATATATATATATATATATATATATATATATATATATATATATATACCACACACACACACACACACACAGGAGATTACTGCCTGTACGCCACAAAACAACAACAACAACAACAACAATAACAAAAAGCAGTCTAAGCACCAAAGAAAGTCCATGTGAGGGTGAAAACAAATAAACCAGCAGAAATGGAGACACAATTCATACATAAACATTCCCAATAAACATAATCCGACATTTTATCAACAGACTGCGTTTATTAAATGCTCAATAAAATGCTGCGTGTTTGCGCTAAAATCCGAATCATGTTTGCGTGTAAACAAAAATACAAACTGCTGCATGTGAGTGTTTATTCTTCTATTCAATAAACACTAAACATTTCCAAAGATCCAAATAAGTATACTTCCTACTTATTATTATTATTATAAACCCCAAAGCGCTATAAATACATGTCTTACCTCCCGATGCTTTGAGAGAAATAAGAATAAGTTTGACGCAAAAGGAAAGGGAAAGTACAACCTTCCCCCGGAAATGGAATAAAGCGTTATAACTGCGTCATGAAGCCTCGCTGATATCCGTCACAGTCGGAGGATTTTTTTCCTTCATCACAAAGAGTTTTACGTGTTTTTTTTTTTAATGTAAATAAAATATTCTATTCTAAACACTAATCATGTATTGTATTTAGGAAAGCTCGGGTTGCCAGAGCAGTGAAAAAGCCGAACACGTCCAGACTGGAAGATGTTTATGTACTTTATAAAATGACGACATGTGTAAACAACGAGCTGTTTATCATTTCTGTAATTCCGATAATATTAATTCATTCTTATTTGTAGTGTAAACAGAGGAAATTGTCTTAAAGCAGATTTACGGAGATGTAAAATCGCATCAAACAATAAATATGAATTCAGTTTGTGTAAGTTTATCACTAATTAGTGTCACATTGTGAAATATAAAGAGGAAGTGACACTGAAGGAAATCCGTCTTTGGGTGCCAATAAATATAAATATTCATTACAGTTTCATGTGTCATGCTGTAAGTGTCATGCACAAATGACCACTGAATCCATTCCTTCTTCCAGCCTACAAAACATCCTGTAATATCTCTATAATTACTGTTCATAAAAACAAAAGTATGTAAAGAATAAACAAATCACTGCTACAGAAAAATAACTTACAGCAGTTTCATTACTGAGAGTGAGACGATTTAACACAGAGAGAGAGAGAGAGAGAGAGAGAGGGAGAGAGAGAGAGAGAGAGAGAGAGAGAATACTGAGGATGGAGGAGAAGAGGAAGGACGAGAATGAGGATGTAGAAGAGGATGATGAGTAGAAGAGGATGAGGAGGAAGGTGGAGGCGTATGATGAGGGTGGAGGAGGATGATGAAGGTGGAGGTGGATGGAGGATGATGATGATGAGGAGGAAGGTGGATGATGAGGAGGAGGAAGGTGGAGGTGGATGATGAGGATGATGATGATGATGAGGAAGGTGGAGGTGGATGATGAGGAGGAAGGTGGAGGTGGATGAGGATGATGGTGAGGAAGGTGGAGGTGGATGATGATGATGATGAGGAAGGTGGAGGTGGATGATGATGATGAGGAAGGTGGAGGTGGATGATGATGATGAGGTGAGGATGATGGTGGAGGAGGTGGATGATGAGGTGGATGAGGAGGAGGAGGATGATGATGGATGGTGGGAGGTGGATGATGATGATGTGAGGAAGGTGGAGGTGGATGATGATGATGAGGAGGAGGAGGGTGGAGGTGGATGATGAGGATGATGAGGAGGAAGGTGGAGGGGGAGTGGGATGATGATGTTGAGGAAGGTGGAGGAAGGTGGTGGAGGATGGATGATGGTGGATGATGATGAGGATGGATGGAGGTGGAGGTGGATGATGAGGAGGGTGGAGGTGGATGATGATGAGGAGGAGGGTGGAGGAGGATGATGATGATAAGGAGGAGGAAGGGGTGGAGGTGGATGAGATGATGATGATGGAGGTGGATGATGATGATGATGAGGAGGAGGTGGAGGTGGATGATGATGGTGAGGAAGGTGGAGGTGGTGATGATGATGTGGATTGATGAGGAAGGTGGAGGGTGGTGATGATTGGAGGATGATGATGATGATGGAGGATGGAGGGGATGATGATGATGATGATGTGATGGAAGGTGGAGGTGGATGATGGGATGCGAGGAAGGTGGC
>JACRUU010000011.1:2185888-2208388 GCA_030449085.1 Kryptopterus vitreolus | reverse complement strand
CCATCCCGTCAATACCGTCACCAAAACCATCCCGTCAATACCGTCACCAAAAACATCCCGTCAATACCGTCACCAAAACCATCCCGTCAATACCGTCACCAAAACCATCCCGTCAATACCGTCACCAAAACCATCCCGTCAATACCGTCACCAAAACCATCCCGTCAATACCGTCACCAAAACCACCCCGTCAATACAGTCACCAAAACCATCCCGCCAATACCGCCACCAAAACCACCCCGCCAATACGTCACCAAAACCATCCCGCCAATACCGTCACCAAAACCATCCCGTCAATACCGTCACCAAAACCATCCCGCCAATATGTCACCAAAACCATCCCGTCAATACCGTCAGTCAATACCGTCAAAACCACCCCGCAATACAATCCTGTCAATGTCACCAAAACCATCCCCTCAATACCGTCACCAAAACCATCCCGACCAATACCGTCACCAAAACCATCCCGTAAATACCGTCACCAAAACCATCCCGTCAAAACCGTCACCAAAACCATCCCGCAATACAACCAAAACCATCCCGTCAATACCGTCACCAAAACCATCCCGTCAATACCGTCACCAAAACCATCCCGTCAATACCGTCACCAAAACAATCCCGTCAATACCGTCACCAAAACCAACCCGTCAATACCGTCACCAAAACCATCCCCTCAATACCGTCACCAAAACCATCCCGACAATACCGTCACCAAAACCATCCCGTAAATACCGTCACCAAAACCATCCCGTCAAAACCGTCACCAAAACCACCCCGTCAATACAGTCACCAAAACCATCCCGCAATACCGTCACCAAAACCATCCCGCCAATACCGCCACCAAAACCACCCCGCCAATACGTCACCAAAACCATCCCGCCAATACAGTCACCAAAACCATCCCGTCAATACCGTCACCAAAACATCCCGTCAATACCGTCACCAAAACCGTCAATAACCACCAAAACCATCCCGTCAATACGTCACCAAAACCATCCCGCCAATACAGTCACCAAAACCATCCCGTCCAATACCGTCACCAAAACCATCCCGTCAATACCGTCACCAAAACCATCCCGTCAATACCGTCACCAATCACCAAAACCATCCCGTCAATACCGTCAAAAAACCATCCCGTCAATACCGTCACCAAACCATCCCGTCAATACCGTCACCAAAACCATCCCAATACCAGTCAAAACCATCCTGTACCGTCACCAAAACCATCCCGTCAATACCGTCACCAAAACCATCCCGTCAATACCGTCACCAAAACAATCCCGTCAATACCGTCACCAAAACCATCCCGTCAATACCGTCACCAAAACCATCCCCTCAATACCGTCACCAAAACCATCCCGTCAATACCGTCACCAAAACCATCCCGTCAATACCGTCACCCAAAACCATCCCGTCAATACCGTCACCAAAACCACCCCCAATACCGCCACCAAAACCATACGTCACCAAAACCATCCCGCCAATACAGTCACCAAAACCATCCCGTCAATACCGTCACCAAAACCATCCCGCCAATACCGTCACCAAAACCATCCCGCCAATATGTCACCAAAACCATCCCGTCAATACCGTCACCAAAACCATCCCGTCAATACCGTCACCAAAACCATCCCGTCAATACCGTCACCAAAACCATCCCGTCAATACCGTCACCAAAACCAATACCGTCCGTCAATACACCAAAACCATCCTGTCAATACCGTCAGTCACCAAAACCATCCCGCCAATATGTCACCAAAACCATCCCGTCAATACCGTCACCAAAACCCCGTCAAACCAAAACCACCCCGCCAATATGTCACCAAAACCATCCCCTCAATACCGTCACCAAAACCATCCCGACAATACCGTCACCAAAACCATCCCGTAAATACCGTCACCAAAACCATCCCGTCAAAACCGTCACCAAAACCATCCCCGTCAATCCCGTCACCGTCACCAAAACCATCCCGTCAATACCGTCACCAAAACATCCCGTCAATACCGTCATCAAAACCATCCTGTCAATACCGTCACCAAAATCATCCCGTCAATACCGTCACCAAAACCAATCCCGTCAATACCGTCACCAAAACCATCCCGTCAATACCGTCACCAAAACCATCCCGCCAATACCGTCACCAAAACATCCCGTCAATACCGTCACCAAAACATCCCGTCAATACCGTCACCAAAACCATCCCGTCAATACAGTCACCAAAACCCCGTCAATACCGTCACCAAAACCATCCCGTCAATACCGTCACCAAAACCATCCCGACAATACCGTCACCAAAACCATCCCGTCAATACCGTCACCAAAACCACCCCGTCAATACCAAAACCATCCCGCCAATACCGCCACCAAAACCACCCCGCCAATACGTCACCAAAACCATCCCGCCAATACAAAACCCGTCACCAAAACCATCCCGCCAATACAGTCACCAAAACCATCCCGCCAATATGTCACCAAAACCATCCCGTCAATACCGTCACCAAAAACATCATCCCACCAAACCAGTCAAACCCACCGTCAAAAATCACCATCCGTCACCAAAACCATCCGTCACCAAAAAAATCAATACCATCAAAAACATCACCGTCAAAAACCATCCCGCCCAATATGTCACCAAAACCATCCCGTCAATACCACCAAACCATCCCGTCAATACCGTCACCAAAACCATCCCGTCAATACCGTCACCAAAACCATCCCCGCCAATATGTCACCAAAACCATCCCCTCAATACCGTCACCAAAACCATCCCGTCAATACCGTCACCAAAACCATCCCGTCAATACCGTCACCAAAACCATCCCGTCAAATACCGTCACCAAAACCATCCCGTCAATACCGTCACCAAAACCATCCCGTCAATACCGTCACCAAAACCATCCCGTCAATACCGTCACCAAAACCATCCCGTCAATCCCGTCAATACCGTCACCAAAACCATCCCGTCAATACCGTCACCAAAACCATCCCGCCAATATGTCACCAAAACCATCCCGTCAATACCGTCACCAAAACCATCCCGTCAATACCGTCACCAAAACCAAAAACCATCCCGTCAATACCGTCACCAAAACCATCCCGTCCAAAACCATCCCCTCAATACGTCACCAAAACCATCCCGTCAATACCGTCACCAAAACCATCCCGTAAATACCGTCACCAAAACCATCCCGTCAAAACCGTCACCAAAACCACCCCGTCAATACCGTCACCAAAACCATCCCGTCAATCCCGTCAATACCGTCACCAAAACCATCCCGTCAATACCGTCACCAGAAACCATCCCGTCAATACCGTCACCAAAACCATCCCGTCAATACCGTCACCAAAACAATCCCGTCAATACCGTCACCAAAACCAACCCGTCAATACCGTCACCAAAACCATCCCCTCAATACCGTCACCAAAACCATCCCGACAATACCGTCACCAAAACCATCCCGTAAATACCGTCACCAAAACCATCCCGTCAATACACGTCAATACAGTCACCAAAACCATCCCGTCAATACCGTCACCAAAACCATCCCGTCAATACCGTCACCAAAACAATCCCGTCAATACCGTCACCAAAACCGTCAACCCGTCAATACCGTCACCAAAACCATCCCCAATGTCAATACCGTCACCAAAACCATCCCGCCAATATGTCACCAAAACCATCCCGCCAATACCGTCACCAAAACCATCCCGTCAATACCGTCACCAAAACCATCCCGTCAATACCGTCACCAAAACCATCCCGTCAATACCGTCACCAAAACCATCCCGTCAATACCGTCACCAAAACCATCCCGTCAACACAGTCACCAAACCATCCCGTCACCAAAACCATCCCGTCAATACCATCACCAAAACCATCCTGTCAATACCGTCACCAAAACCATCCCGCCAATATGTCACCAAAACCATCCCCTCAATACCGTCACCAAAACCATCCCGACAATACCGTCACCAAAACCATCCCGTAAATACCGTCACCAAAACCATCCCGTCAAAACCGTCACCAAAACCATCCCGTCAATACCGTCACCAAAACCATCCCGTCACCGTCACCAAAACACCCCGTCACCAAAACCATCCCGCCAATACCGTCACCAAAACCATCCCGTCAATACCGTCACCAAAACCATCCCGTCAATACCGTCACCAAAACCATCCCGTCAATACCGTCATCCAAAACCATCCCGTCAATACCGTCAAAAACCATCCCGTCAATACCGTCACCAAAACCATCCCGCTCAATACCGTCACCAAAACCATCCCGTCAATACCGTCACCAAAACCATCCCGTCAATACCACCAAAACCATTCACCAAAACCATCCCGTCAATACCGTCACCAAAACCATCCCGTCAATACCGTCAACAAAACCATCCCGTCAATACCGTCACCAAAACATCCCGTCAATACCGTCACCAAAACCAACCCGTCAATACCGTCACCAAAACCATCCCCTCAATACCGTCACCAAAACCATCCCGACAATACCGTCACCAAAACCATCCCGTCAATACCGTCACCAAAACCATCCCGTCAATACCGTCACCAAAACCATCCTGTCAAAAACCATACCGTCACCAAAATCATCCCGTCAATACCGTCACCAAAACATCCCGTCATCCCGTCAATACCGTCACCAAAACCATCCCGTCAATACCGTCACCAAAACCATCCCGTCAATACCGTCACCAAAACCATCCCGTCAAAAACCATACCGTCACCAAAACATCCCGTCAATACCGTCACCAAAACCATCCCGTCAATACCGTCACCAAAACCATCCCGTCAATACCGTCACCAAAACCATCCCGTCAATACCGTCACCAAAACCATCCCGTCAATACCGTCACCAAAACATCCCGTCAATACCGTCACCAAAACCATCCCGTCAATACCACCAAAACCATCCCGTCACCAAAACCATCCCGTCAATACCGTCACCAAAATCATCCCGTCAATACCGTCACCAAAACCATCCCGTAAATACCGTCACCAAAACCATCCCGTCAATACCGTCACCAAAACCATCCCCGTCAATACAGTCACCAAAACCATCCCGCCAATACCGCCACCAAAACCACCCCGCCAATCACCAAAACCATCCCGTCAATACAGTCACCAAAACCATCCCGTCAAAAACCATACCGTCACCAAAACCATCCCGTCAATACCGTCACCAAAACCATCCCGTCAATACCGTCACCAAAACCATCCCGTCAATACCGTCACCAAAACCATCCCGTCAATACCGTCACCAAAACAATCCCGTCAATACCGTCACCAAAACCAACCCGTCAAAAACCATACCGTCACCAAAACCATCCTCTCAATACCGTCACCAAAACCATCCCGTCAATACCGTCACCAAAACCATCCCGTCAATACCGTCACCAAAACCATCCCGTCAATACCGTCACCAAAACCATCCCGTCAATACCGTCCCCATCCTGTCACCAAAACCATCCCGTCAATACCGTCACCAAAACCATCCCGTCAATACGTCACCAAAACCATCCCGTCAATACTGATTTTAGCAGTGATATTGAAAGTTCAGCGTTACAGCGTACACCTGAAATGTCTGACATGGTAAACATCCTCCTGCTGACCAAATAAACCATCTTTTCTTTGTGATGTAATAAAAACAAATGTAAATATATTTATATAGAGATATGTGGCCTGGAAAGTCCCTTCTGTTCTGCACAGATGCAACAACTTTGACCAAAAATAATATAAAATACTTTATTTACATAAAAAAAAATTATTCCTCTATTAGCAACAATTTTACACTCGATACATTTCCACAAACTTTCAGCTAAAATATTTGACTTTTCTCTTTTATAAAACTTAACAATGATGTTCTTTACTGGAGATTTCCTGGTGCAGAACACAGACAGATGTTTTCTCCACAGTGAATAAATATCTGAATGTAAACGTGGGAATATTTATAATTACAGAGATTCATTTAAATCCAGATTAAATCCAGACGTTTTGGATCTCCAACATGACCTGCTCCAAAACAACCCCAAACGATTACGTGTCCATCTCCATGTTTGATGGTGATTTTACTCGGTGTAGTGAAAAAACAAACAAACCCAGAAACAAACAGTAACTGAAGGAGCACAAAAACACTCGCAAAATATCTAAAGAAAGCAAACTGACTTCAGATCAAATGATTTAATACTAAAAACCACTGCAGTTTTTCTAATTATCCTCGTCTGTCCAATTACTTTTGAGCACAATAAATGGTTGTAATTGTAATAATTGTTTTATTTATTTATTGCCAAACGCCTCAAATTAAAGTTCAGATAAACTGGAATCTATTTTGTTCGAGTGTGAACCAGTGAGGGGGGCCAAGACTTAAAAGCACTTTTGTGCGTGACTTTGTATAAAGGCATCTGTACACTTCAGATATGTTTATTTATGTTTGGCTTTATTTCACAGCGGTGTTGAAGGTCACTAAAATAAAAATGGTGAAAACTGTATCGCTGTCCAAATACTTATGAACCTGAGCATGTAAATAACTGCAGATATAAATAAACAATTTACAGCACAGGCAGACGATTTACGGAAACAAACAATAAAACCTCATACACCATAAACGCTTATAGTTATTAGTACATTTTAGATTTAGTTTCCAAACAACAAAACCGAGACGAAAAACAAAAAGCAGACAAAAGCTGTAACGTGAACGTTGTGCAGAAATGTGTGTGTTTTAAACAGGAGAACTGGGATAAGCAGATTTGGGGACTTGAGCAGATTTGGGGACTTGAGCAGATTTGGGGACTTGAGCAGATTTGGGGACTTGAGCAGATTTGGGGACTTGAGCAGATTTTGGGATTTGGGGACTTGAGCAGATTTGGGGACTTGAGCAGACTCCCTCTCTCACTCGGAGTAAAACACATGAAAGGAAAAGATTGAGGTTGTTTCAGGTCAGAAAACTTGGAGATTTAAAGATTTGGGGACCGACTTCAATTTGGGGACTTGAGCAGATATAAGATTTTGGGATTTGGGGACGGTGTATCCCTCTCTCAATTGAAAGGAAAAGATTGAGGTTGTTTCACCTTGGAGATTTACACACCGTGTCTCCTACACACTCACATTTACAAACAAAACACAACACAACCCACCTAACGTGTATAATTCCACCCACACCACACATCACACACACACAGTCCTACACACACACACACAAAACACACACAAACCCCACCGCCCAAATCACATCCCTCTACAACACAACACAACACAACCTCACCTCCAAATGTGTTATTTAGAGACCAAACACACACACACACACACACACACACAACCTCCCTCCAAATGTGTTATTTAGAGACCAACACAACACAACACAAACAATCACCTCCCAAATGTGTTATTTCCGCCACTAGAGACCAAACAAACACACACACACACACACACACACACAACCAACACAACCTCACCTTCAAATGCCCAACAACCCTCCCTCTACACACAAACACACACACAACAACACAACACAACCACACACACACAACACAACATCACACAACACAACACATCATCACCTCCAAATGTGTTATTTAGAGACCAAACACACACACACACACACACACACATCCCTCTACAACACAACACACACAACATCATCTGATCCAAATCACCTCCAAATGTGTTATTTAGAGACCAAACAACACACACACAACACACACCACACACACACCAAACACACACACAGCCGGGACAACAAGTCCCTCGACAACACAACACAACACACACAACCTCACCTCCAAATGTGTTATTTAGAGACCAAACACACACACACACACACACAACATCATCCTCTACAACACACAACACAACACAACAACCACAAACACTCACCTCCAAAATGTGTTATTTAGAGACCAAAACACACACACACACACACACACACACAACACAAACAAACCATCATCACCTCCAAATGGTGTGAGGTAGAGACCAAACACACACTCACACCAGCCAAATACAAACACAACACACACACCACACAACACAAACCTCACCTCCCAAATGTGTTATTAGAGGACCAAACACACACACACACACACACCACACAATCCCGACATCACAAACAACCACAAACCACAACAACACACATCCAAAATGTGTTATTTAGAGGGACCAAACACACACACAACACCACACACACATCCCTCTACAACACAACACAACAACAACACACCTCACCTCCAAAATGTGTTATTTAGAGACCAAAACACACACACACACACACACACACATCCACTCCAAAACAACACAACACAAGTGACAAACAACACACACACACACCACCGCTCCACAACACAAACACATCACCAAACACATCACAAATCCCACAATGTGTTATTTAGAGACCAACACACACACACACACACACACACATCCCTCTACAACACAAACAACACAACATCACCTCCAAATGTGTTATTTAGAGACCAAAACACACACACACACACACACACACACACACACACACATCCCTCTACAACACAACACAACACAACAACATCACCTCCAAATGTGTTATTTAGAGACCAAACACACACACACACACACACACACACACACACACACAATAACATCCCGTGTTACAACACAACACACCACAACAAACACAACACTCATCACCTCCAAATGTGTTATTTAGAGACCAAACACAAACACACACACACACACAACACACACACACACAACACACACACACAATCCCTGTACAACACAACACAACACAACCATCATCACCTCCAAATGTGTTATTTAGAGACCAAACACACACACACACACACATCCCTCTACAACAACACAACACAACAACACATCACCTCCAAATGTGTATTTAGAGACCAAACCACACACACACACACACACACACACCACACACAAACACAACTCACCGTGTACAACACACACAACACCAACACACACAACCAACACACCATCCATCCAAATGTGTTAGTTACACCTCACAAAAATGTGTTATTTAGAGACCAAACACACACACACACACACACACATCCCGGTGACACAACACAACACAACCTCACCTCCAAAATGTGTTATTTAGAGACCCAAACACACACACACACACACACACACACACCTCCCACACACACAGTCCCTGTACAACACAACACAACACAACACAATCACACACTCATCCCCTCCTCCAAATGTGTTATTTAGAGACCAAACCACACACACACACACACACACACAACACACACCACACACAACACACAAACACAACACACACACACACATCCCTGTGTATTCAACACAACACAACACAACACACAACACAACAACATCACCTCCAAATGTGTTATTTAGAGACCCAAACACACACACACACACAAACACACACATCACATAGGTACAACACAACAAACAAACAACAACACACAACCTCACCCTCCAAATGTGTTATTTAGAGACCAAAACACACACACACAACACAACACAACACCTGTACAAATACTCCAACTCTACACAACACAACACAACATCATCACCTCCAAATGTGTTATTTAGAGGACCAAACACCACACACACACACACACCACACACACATACACACACACTCACACACACACACACACACACTCACATCCCTCTACAACACAACACAACAACAATCATCACCTCACCTCCAAATCACTTCACCTACAAAGTGTTATTTAGAGAACCAAACACACACACACACACACACACACACACACACACACACAAAATCCACTCCAAAGTGTTATTCACAGTACAAAACACCACACACACATCACAACACACCTCCAAATGTGGTTATTTAGAGACCAAACACACACACACACACACACACAACACACACAAACACACACAACACACAAACACACCACACACACACACAATCACAACACAACACAAAAACCCTCACCTCCAAATGTGTTATTTAGAGACCCAAACACACACACACACACACACACACACTCACATCCCTCTACAACACAACACAACATCATCACCTCCCAAATGTGTTATTTAGAGACCAAACACACACACACACACACATCACACACACACCACCTACCAATGTGGTATTTAGAAGGACCAAACACACACCACACACACACACATCACAACAAACACATCATCCCCACTGTATTTAGAGACCAAACACACACACAACACAACAACACATCATCACCTCCAAATGTGTTATTTAGAGACCAAAACACACACACACACACACACACACCACACACACATTCCCGTACAACACAAACACACAACAAACATCATCACCTCCAAATGTGGTTATTTAGAGACCAAACAACACACACACACACACACATCACCTCTACAAACACACACACACACACAACACAACACAACACAACATCATCACCTCCAAATGTGTTATTTAGAGACCAAACACACACACACACACACACACACATCCCTGTACAACACAACACAACACAACATCACCTCCAAATGTGTTATTTAGAGACCAAACACACACACACACACACACTCAACCTCACCAACACAACACAACCTGTACAACACAACACAACACAACACACACCACCACACACACACACAAAAACTCCATCCCTCTAATCATCACTCCAAATGTGTTATTTAGAGACCAAAACACACACACACAACACACACAAATCCCACATCACATGTACAAAACACACACAAATACATCACACCTCCAAAATGTGTTATTTAGAGACAAAACACACACACACACACACAATTCACTCCAAAGTGTTACAACACAACACAACACAAACAACATCACACTCCAAATGTGTTATTTAGAGACCAAAACACACAACACACACACATCCCTCCAAAGTACAACACCAACCATCCCTCCAAACTGTGTTACCAATTTAGAGACCAAAACACACAATCACACACAACACAACACAACACAACATCATCACCTCCAAATGTGTTATTTAGAGACCAAACACACACACACACACACATCCCTCTACAACACAACACAACACAACATCACCTCCAAATGTGTTATTTAGAGACCAAACACACACACACACACACATCCCTGTACAACACAACACAACACAACAACACCACCTCCAAATGTGTTATTATGTGCGATAAACTGCATTCCAATATAAGAAAGAAAAAAATCACCTACAAGTGAGGAACACCGGTGGTGAATTCCACAAGGGGGCGCTGTAAATGATTTCAGCTGAATGTTTAAAAAACTGGATGTGTGTAAAGATGTTATATACACTATGTTATATACACCTTGTTATATACACCATGTTATATACACTATGTTATATACACCTTGTTATATACACTATGTTATATGCCACTATGTTATATACACCTTGTTATATACACTATGTTATATACACACACCTGATATACACCTTGTTATATACACCTTGTTATATACACCATGTTATATCCACTATGTTATATACACCTTGTTATATACACCATGTTATATCCACTATGTTATATACACTATGTTATATACACTATGGTATATACACTTGTTATATACACTATGTTATATACACCTTGTTATATACACTATGTTATATACACTATGGTATATACACTGTTATATACACTATGGTATATACACTATGTTATATCCACTATGTTATATCCACTATGTTATATACACCTTGTTATATACACCTTGTTATATACACCTTGTTATATACACCTTGTTATATACACTATGTTATATCCACTATGTTATATACACCTTGTTATATACACCTTGTTATATACACTATGTTATATCCACTATGTTATATACACCTTGTTATATACACCTTGTTATATACACCTTGTTATATACACTATGTTATATACACCTTGTTATATACACTATGGTATATACACTGTTATATACACTTGTTATACACTATGTTATATACTTGTTATACCTTGTTATATACACCTTGTTATATACACCATGTTATATCCACTATGTTATATACACTATGTTATATACACCTTGTTATATACACCATGTTATATCACTATGTTATATACACTATGTTATATACACCCACTTTGTTATATACACTATGTTATATACACCTTGTTATATACACTATGTTATATCCACTATGGGAGAAATGCTGTTTATTTTGTTGTTTTTTATGGAAAGGTCTGTACATTTATATATTTGTTTGAATGCAACAAAGGTGTTTTCCGATTGGATAAACATGATGAGAATCACAGCCTTGTGTTTTATTTATTTTATGAGTGTTTGTATTTATTCCCAATAGTCTATTCTCTACACTACAGTGTGTTTCTCTGTAAACTACATTTCTGCATAACATTTATACATGCGTTTGATAAAATAATCAATATGATCGCAGATACACTCACACCCGTCACTTCACACACTTCTACACCTTACACACTATTCTTATATTTGTATATATTTATATAGATGTCGTCTTTTTATTCTTAACTTTTTTACTTTTTACTCTTCATTCATTCATTCATTCAATTCATTCATTCTTCTACCGCTTTATCTGATCTTCCCTCGGGTCACGGGGAGTCTGTGTCTCTCAGCCACATCGTCTATGGGCATTAATGGCAGGATACACCACTGGATGGAATGCCAAACCATCACACACACAAACCATGTGTGTGTGTGTGTGTGTGGGTGTGTGTGTGTGGGGGGGTGTGTGTGTGTGGGGGTGTATGTGTCAAATAACATCAGAATCTGAACAGTATTTACTACACAGAGTTACATCAAGAACAGAAACACTTTAAAACAAGTCAAATTTCTCATGAATCATTTACACACTCACTCACACACTCTCTTACACACACACAAACTCTCACACACACCACAAACACACACACACACACACACACACACACACACACTCACTCTCACACACACCCACTCACTAACACACACACACACACTCTCGCACACACCCACTCACTAACACACACACACCCACTCACTAACACACACACACACACTCTCACATCTTATTGTACACACTGCTCTCACTGACAGTGTGACTGTTTACATGCACATTTTGCACATTTACTTTTTATCACTGCTGCTGTAATTGTTCCTTTGCACACTCGCCAAAACGAAACACTTTGAAATACTTTTCACTGGGTTGTTGTTGTTGTTGTGTTTTTTATTTTATTATATTGTGTTAGTTGTTTGTTGTGCACTGTCTTGTGTTGTGAACACAGTCTTGTTGTGTTTTTGCGCTGTTTGCACCAGGTTACACACGATGCACTTTATGTAGCGAGGACAAACTTAAGTCTCGTCCTCAGCATTGTGTTGTTGTGTTTGTGTTATATGTCGTTTTGTGTAGCACCGGGGTCCTGGAGAAACATTGTCTCATTTCACTGTGTACACACTCAGATATATGTGGTGTAATGACAATAAAAACCTCTTGACTTGACTTCACACACTCACACTCACTAACACAAACTCTCACACACACTCACACACTAACACACACACAAACTCTCACACACACTCACTTACACACACACAAACTCTCACACACACTCACACACACTCACTTACACACACACACTCACTTACACACACTCACACACTCACACACACTCACTTACACACACACACACTCACTCACACACACACTCACACACACACACACTCACACACACTCACACACACACGAACACACACACACACTCACACACACTCACACACACACACACACACACACACACACACACACACACACTCACAAACTCACACACACACACACACTCTCACACACACTCACTTACACACACTCACTTACACACACACTCACACACTACACACACACACACACACACACACACACACACACACTCACTCACTAACACACACACTCACACAAACTCACACACACAAACTCTCAAACACACTCTCACACACACTCACGAACACACACACACAAACTCTCACACACACAAACTCTCACTCACTGACACACACACACAAACTCTCACACACTCAAACACACAAACTCTCACACACACTCACACACAAACTCACTTAGACACACACACACACTCACTAACACACACACACACAAACTCACACACACATACACACACACTCTCACACACACACACACACACACACACACACACACACACACATGGTTATTGTATGTGTTCAATACTGATGTATTTATAGATATTATATATAGAATATGATGTATTGTATTGTGTTGTTTGTATTAATAATAATATGTAATAAGTGAATAAACACAGATTGTTGTGTACTCTGTTATAATGCATTTCTTTATATTATATTTACACACTTTACACACTTCTCAGTAAATGTTTGTGTGTATAAAGTGAGAATTTTCTGCACAGAAATAAAATAAAAGAATAAAAGAATCTGCAGATGTAAAAAAAACCCCGCATTAATCCTGATCTTACTGCGTGTTTCTACATTTTAAAACATGTTTATGTTTATGTTTACGCCTCTTTCACAACAAATAAACAACTCATGTACTTACCTTTAGCTTAGCACACAAGCTAACGGACACAACAATTACAGCCTACACTGTTATAGAATCCTAAATGATGAAATAACGCAGATAAACACAATGAATATAATATAATATAATAATATAAACACTAATAATAACAATAAACACACAAACAAACCTGATCACTGTGACCTCCAAATCCACACTACACAAGCGCTACTTACACACGTCACTTCCGGGAGTCAAAACTACAACTGCTTCCGGCTCCCTGCAAACATTATATTATATTATATTATATTACACATTTATACATTATATTATATTATATTATAATACATTGACATTACATTACATTATATTACATTATATTATATTAATTACATTATATGACATTATATTATATTATATTACATTATATTATTTATTCATTCATCTTTCTACCGCTTTATCCGATCTTCCCTCGGGTCACGGGGAGTCTGTGCCTATCTCAGGTGTCTATGGGCATTAAGGCAGGATACACCCTGGATGGAATGCCAACCCATCGCAGGGCACACACACACACACACACACACACACACACATTCATACACTAGGGACAATTTTCCAAGGTGCCAATCAACCTACCATGCATGTTTTTGGACCGGGGGGAAACCGGAGAACCCGGAGAAAAACCCCCTGAGGCACAGGGGAGAAAATGCAAAACTCCACACACACATGGTCGAGACGGGAATTGAACCCGGATCCTGGCGGTGTGAGGCGAACGTGCTAACCACTACGCCACCGTGCCCCACTACATTATTATTTCTTATATTATAATACATTACATTACATTACATTATATTACATTATATTACATTATATTACATTACATTACATTACATTACATTACATTATTATTACATTATATTATGTTATATTATATTATATTTTATTATATTACATTATATTACATTACATTATTACATTACATTACATTACATTATATTACATTATATTATATTACATTATTACATTATATTATATTATATTACATTATATTATATTATATTATAATTACATTACATTACATTACATTACATTACATTACATTACATTACATTACATTACATTACATTACATATATTACATTATATTATATTACATTACATTACATTATATTACATTATAGGAGCATATTATAGGAGGGAGAGTACATTACAGGATTATATTACATACATATACATTATATATATTAGAGGAGAGGATACATTATATTATATTATATTATAATACATTACATTATATACATTATATTATATTATATTATATTATATTATATTATATTATAATACATTACATTACATTACATTAATACATACATTACATTACAAGTATATTCATTACATTATATTACATTACAGTACATACATTACAGGACATTACAGTATATTATATTACATTATATTTATATTACATTATATATTATATTATATTACATTAATTACATTACATATTCTATTACATTATATTATATTATATTATTATTACATTACATTACATTACATTACATTACATTACATTACATTATTACATTATATTATATTATATTACATTATATACCGCTATTATTACATTATTACATTACATTACATTACATTACATATATTAAATTATATTATTATTATTATATTATATTATATTATAATTACATTACATTACATTACATTACATTACATTACATTACATTATACATTATATTATATTATATTATATTATATTATACATTACATTACATTACATTACATTACATTACATTACATTACATTACATTACATATATTACATTATATTATATTACATTACATTATATTATATTATATTATACATTATATTTATATTACATTTACATTACATTACATTACATTATATTATATTATATTATATATATTATAATTATTACATACATTACATTTATATATATTATATTATATTATATTTCTTGCATTACATTACATTACTTTACGTACATTACATACCTACATTATTATTACATTATATTACATTTATATTACATTATATACATTTACAGTATATATAATTACATTATCATTATATTATATTATATTTCATATTATTATTATTATATATATGTTATTTATTATTATTATATTATATTAATGGATATTTTATACAGTCATCTAACAGAAGGGATTATATTCTCACTTTGACTTCCTTGTAATTAAAAAAAATGCAAATTAGCAATAAGCTAATTTTCTCAACAAAAAAAAGATATAACAATATAATATCTTTTGTGTGTGTGCGTGTGCGTGCGTGTGCGTGCGTGCGTGAGAGTGTGTGTGTGTGTGGTGTGTGTGTATGTGTGTGTGTGTGCGCGTGTGTGTGTGTGTGTGTATCTGTATGTGTGTGTGTGTGTGTGTGTGTGTGTATCTGTATGTGTGTGTCTGTGTGTGTGTGTGTGTGTGTGTGTGTGTGTGTTGTGTGTATGTGTGTGTATGTGTGATGTATGTGTATGTATGTATGTGTGTGTGTATGTGTATGTATATGTGTGTATGTGTGTATGTGTGTGTGTATGTGTATTTATGTGTGCATGCATGTATGTGTGTGTGTATGTGTGTGTTTGTATGTATGTGTGTGTGTGTGTGTGTGTGTGTGTGTGTGTGTGTGTGTATGTGTCTGTATGTGTGTGTGTGTGTTTGTGTTTGTGTGTGTGTCTGTGTTGTATGTCTGTATGTGTGTGTGTGTGCGTGTGTGTGTTGTCCTTTTCCTGACACCTGCAGTCAGAATGAATAATAAAAACACTATTTCACTCAACAATGACAAAATATCAATATATGCACAAAACAGCAATAAAAATATAAATTATACTTAATTTCTGTTCCTGAACCTCATAATAAGTGAATAATGTGATTATATCAGTGCTGTTTGGTATATAATCATATTTATTATATAGATATCATTTATAATTATTCAAATAAAATACGTTTTACATTTAAATACTCATTTATTATTTTCAAGCCACTAGGAGGCGCATCAGAGGGACACACACACACACACACACACACACACACACACACACACACACACACACACACACACACACACACACACACACAAGTACACACACACACATACACACACACATACGCGCACACACACACACACACACATACACACACACACACACACACTACACACACACACACAAACACACATACACACATACACACACACACACACACACACACACACACACACACACACTTGTTTTGGAGTTTATTATGGAAAGTAAAGAAAAAATAATCAACATTTCGCTTTCAATTGAAAATCATTCCATCGTGAATTATTACAACTGATTCCACCGTTTAACACAAACACTCATGTAGCTCTGTGAGTGCACGTTCGGGTGTGTCAGCTCTGTGAGTGCAGGTGTGGATCAGCGGGTCGGGGGTGTGGATCAGTGGGATCAGCGGGTCGGGTGTTGATCAGTGGATCAGTGGGTCGGGTGTGGATCAGTGGGATCAGTGGGTGGGGTGTGGATCAGCGGGTCGGGTGTGGATCAGTAGGTCGGGTGTGGATCAGTAGGTCAGGTGTGGATCAGTGGGATCAGCGGGTCGGGTGTGGATCAGTGGGATCAGTGCGTGGGGTGTGGATCAGTGGGTCTGGGTGTGGATCAGTGGGGGTGGATCAGTGGTCGGGGGTGGGTGTGGATCAGTGGGATCAGCGGTGGGTGTGGATCAGTGGGTCGGGTGTGGATCAGTGGGTCAGGGTGTGGATCAGTGGGTCTGGTGTGGATCAGTGGGTCTGGTGTGGATCAGTGGGTCGGGTGTGGATCAGTGGGTCGGGTGTGGGTGGGTGATCAGTGGGTCGGGTGTGGATCAGTGGGATCAGCGGGTCGGGTGTGGATCAGTGGGATCAGTGCGTGGGGTGTGGATCAGTGGGTCTGGTGTGGATCAGTGGGTCTGGTGTGGATCAGCGGGATCAGCGGGTCGGGTGTGGATCAGTGGGATCAGTGGGTCAGGTGTGGATCAGTGGGATCAGTGGGTCGGGTGTGGATCAGTGGGTCGAGTGTGGATCAGTGGGTCGAGTGTGGATCAGTGGGTCGGGTGTGGATCAGTGGGATCAGTGGGTCGGGTGTGGATCAGTGGGTCGGGTGTTGATCAGTGGGTGGGGTGTGGATCAGTGGATCAGTGGGTCGGGTGTTGATCAGTGGATCAGTGGGTCGGGTGTGGATCAGTGGGATCAGCGAGTCGGGTGTGGATCAGTGGGTCGAGTGTGGATCAGTGGGTCGGGTGTGGATCAGTGGGATCAGTGGGTCGGGTGTGGATCAGTGGGATCAGTGGGTCGGGTGTGGATCAGTGGATCAGTGGGAGGGGTGTGGATCAGTGGGTCGGGTGTGGATCAGTGGGTCGGGTGTTGATCAGTGGGTGGGGTGTGGATCAGTGGGTCGGGTGTGGATCAGTGGATCAGTGGGTCGGGTGTTGATCAGTGGGTCAGGTGTTGGTCTCTGGACTGGAAATTCACATGTTCAAATCCCACCATCCCCACCACCAACTGCCATTAATGGGCCCTTGAGAAAGGCCCTTAACCCTCACTTGCTGAGTTGTAAGTCACACTGGATAAGGGCGTAGTGGCATCAATGTACGTGTTATTTAAAGAGCAATCGGTGGTCCGGAGTGTCATCTAACCCGGAATGGCGCTGTGTCTCGTCTAAATCCCACTGAATCCCACTGAATCCCACTGAATCCCACTGAATCCCACTGAACTGCTCCAGGATCAGAAAAACCGTCTCTAACTGGTAAAGAACATTTCTAGCAAGTTTTATAAAAAGGACAGAAAAGAATTTCAGCTGAATGTTTGTAGAAATAAAGCGCTGGGAATGAGTAAATCTGTTTTTATCAGGGGGTTGAACGTTTTTTCAAGGGAAAATAATGTACATTTGTCAAAGTAAATAACATTATATGATGGATTTTGTTGAATAGAAACATAGAAGCATGCTGTTGTTAAGGTTTGATAGGAAATCCACACCGTATGTCCTTTTAGTTATAGAACTATTTATCAGTACAGATCCGCGCTCGTCTTTCACAGACTAATAAACAGCGTGATGTACACCAAGGAAATGTTATGGCTCGTAAACACAACAGTAAGCTCGTCACGCCAGCGTAAGCCTGTCAGCTCGGGGAAAAATAAAACACTAACAGCCTCGCCGTTAAAATACTATAAAGCATGTTAATGTTGGGCGAGGTACGCCGCGCAGAGATTAGCCAGTGGGAAACGCTTTGTTAGCCTTAGCAACCGAATGGCTTTGCTTTATCTTGGTGATGAAAATGATTGGCCGTGTCTATAAAAAAATAAAGACATGCCAAATAAGGTGACGGTACGAGTGCATCGCTGTGAAAAACATAATATATATATATATATATATATATATATATATATATATATATATATATATAATATATATATATATATATATATAAAATATATATATAACCAGAGTATAAAGTGTATAATGTGTATGACGTGTATGACGTGTACTCGGGGAAGAGTAAAAGCAAAAAAAAAATGAGGATGAGGTTCTGTGTTGAGTCTGCTTCCTCTCAAGGTTTCTTCCTGTTCCATCTCAGGGACGTTTTTCCTCGTCACCTCGACTTCCTCAACAAGGAACAACCAGGGACTGATTTTCATTCCCACACACCATAATTAAGTCTAGTATGTAAATCTGCTTCGTGTAAATAACAATTGTAAAAAAAACTCTACAAACAAAACTCAATTGAATTAAAATAACCAATAAGAAATGAACAAGTAATGAATATTAAAATAAATATGAAATGATCAATAATTTTATTAAAGGGAGAGATTTAGAGTGACATGTATATCATTCTATTATCTGTTACAGTTAATTAGAGTTTTCGAATTGGGGAAAGTATTCATTTACATCACTTACATTGAAAACATAATTAACTGTGATTAATCACAAATTAATTTGTGACAATTGTGCGATTAATCACGATTATTTTAATCTATTGACAGATATATATATATTCATATTCATTCATCTTCTAGCGCTTTATCCGATCTTCCCTCGGGTCACGGGGAGTCTGTGTCTATCTCAGGCGTCTATGGGTATTAATGCAGGATACACCCTGGATGGAATGCCAACCCATCACACACACACACACACACACACACACACACACACACATTCACACACATACACACACACACACACACACACACACACACACACTAGGGACAATTTTTCCAAGGTGCCAATCAACCTACCGTGCATGTTTTTGGACCGGGGGAGGAAACCGGAGAACCCGGAGAAAAACCCCCTGAGACACGGGGAGAACATGCATAACTCAACACAGGCCGAGACGGGAATCGAACCCGGACCCTGGTGGTGTGAGGCGAACGTGCTAACCACTAAACCACCATGCCTCCCTGGTGGTTATCACGTTCGCCTCACACCGCCAGGGTCCGGGTTCGATTCCCATCTCGGCCATGTGTGTGTGCAGTTTGTGCATGTTCTCCCCGTGTCTCAGGGGGTTTTTCTCCGGGTTCTCCGGTTTCCTCCCCCGGTCCAAAAACATGCACGGTAGGTTGGTTGATTGGCACCTTGGAAAATTGTCCCTAGTGTATTGAATGTGTGTGTGTGTGTGTGTGTGTGTGTGTGTGTGTGTGTGTGTGTGTGTGTGTGTGTGTGTGTGTGTGTGTGTGTGTGTGTGTGTGTGAATGTGTGTGTGTGAATGTGTGTGTGGGTGTGTGTGTGTGTGTGTGTGTGTGTCCTGCAATGGGTTGGCATTCCATCCAGGGTGTATCCTGCATTAATGCCCATAGACGCCTGAGATAGACACAGACTCCCCGTGACCCGAGGGAAGATCAGATAAAGTGATAGTAGATGAATGAATGAATGTGATCCAGCCGAGTGCAGCACAGGTTCACTCTGCACTAATAAACACACCATAATCATTTTAATATATTCCATCTTGAGCTCGGGACATGCGTGTGTGTGATGCTGCACCACAGGATTGGATAATTGCCGGAAGGTAGAATTAGATCACAGAGGTTTATAATGCTATATTTTATGTTTCATAATTTTATATTCTGGATGTTTCATTCACATGCAGGCGTTGTTGTTGTTGTTGTTGTTGTTGAAACAGATTTATGTCCTGGCTTTACATGGGAAATCTCAGGGACACATCCGAGTGTTCGTTTCTTCCCTCACACACTCCAGTAAACACCATCAATCTCAGTCATGTGACATCAAACCCAATTCCTGTTTAGATATTATTGTACAAATACCAGAATAATTGTGCTGCTTTTTCACTACATAAACAACCGGGACGTGTATGATTGTGTATAGAATTACACGATAATCCGCATAAATATTTAATACAGATATCTACAGAGATTTCATACACATGGATATCCAGTTACGGCATGTCTTTTAGAACTCTCCTAGTTTTAGCTTCTGACGGCTCGCAGAAAAAAGACTCTTTCATTTTGTACGACAAATAAATCATCATTTTATTCCAGAAGCAAATAGAACGAAATATTCACTAAATCAAAAAGTGATTTATACATAGTGATGCATATTACAGTATATATATATAACATATGTAATGGGGTAATATATCTTCTTATATAACATATATACTTTATTCTTTACTTTATTCTTTACTTTATTCTTTACTTTTACCTCTCTCTCTCTATCTCTATCTCTCTCTATCTCTCCCTCTCTCTATATCTATCTCTATCTCTCTCTCTATCTCTCTCTCTCTACATCTATCTCTCTCTATCTCTATCTCTCTCTATCTCACTCTATCTCTATCTATCTCTCTCTCTATCTCTCCCTCTCTCTATCTCTCTCTATCTATCTCTCTCTATCTCTATCTATCTCTCTCCGCCTCTCTCTATCTCTCTCCATCTCTCTCTCCCTCTCTCTCCATCTCTCTCTCTA
>JACRUU010000011.1:2170888-2175888 GCA_030449085.1 Kryptopterus vitreolus | reverse complement strand
TCGTACCCATCATCCTCAGCCTCGCCAACAGGCAGTACACCGAGCCGGCGCGCCACCTACTGGTGAAGTTCAGGACTCGCTGTGCCAGAATACACGACCTGAGCGACCCTCCCTGAAATCACTGTTCCTTATTATACTCGGCCCATGTGTGTACCAGGAGCGAATCCCTGACTCAATCCATTACTGTCTTCACTTGTACCTTTTATTCTCTTGTCGGATTGTTAAGCCGTTTTTGGGGGGTGGGGTTGGGGTTGGGGGGGTTGGTTTGGGGGGGTTGGGGGCGGTTGGGGGGGGGGTTGGTTTGGGGGGGGGGGGGTTGGGGGTGGGGGGCGCGGTTGGTTGGGGGTGGGGCGCGGTTGGTTGGGGGGGGGGGGGGGGCATTTTTTTATTTTAGCTGCATTCCAGGACAGTTTTCAATTATTTCCTTGTTGAAAGTTTTTACGTCCTGATGGGATTTGACATTATCCGAGTCCAGTCATGATCTAAAATCTTTAATGATTAGCACAAAACAAATCTGTTAATTATTTATTTAATTACATGGGAAAGATTTTATCAATGAGATCTCACAATGTTACTGAAGTACACAAAATCTTTACAATAAATAATAAAAAAAAACAAGTACAGAATATTTGCACAGGAATGTCATTAATATATATATATATATATATGTGTGTGTGTGTGTGTGGTGTGTGTGTGTGTGTGTGTGTGTGTGTGTGTGTGTGTGTGTGTGTGTGTGTGTGTGTGTCTGTGTGTGTGTAGCATATAACAATGATAAATCAGCTTTTACACTGTTAAAATCTTTATTAACCAGGACAATGATGACATGAAATTCCCGTCAGTGAATCGAAGTGTGTTACACGTTTTATTAATCCAACAAAGCAATTCTAAAGTGATGCACAAAAACAAAGTCATAAACAGACAAAAGTCACATGATAAAAACAAAATCCGAGCAGCAAAACATGCACTGAAACAGAGACGACACACACACATCACACACAATCAGTCAGGAATAATAATGCTTTTGCTAAATCAGTAGAGCCAGTGACATCGAGTGTGTGTGTGTGTGTGTGTGTGTGTGTGTGTGTGTGTGTGTGTGAGAGAGAGAGACATTAAGATGCGAGCAGAGCTGGAGTGTGTGTGTGTGTGTGTGTGTGTGTGTGTGTGTCTGTGATGTGTGTGTGTGTGTGTGTGTGTGTGTGTGTGTGTGTGTGTGTGTGTGTGTGAGAGAGACATTAAGATGCAGAGCTGGAGTGTGTGTGTGTGTGTGTGTGTGAGCTGAGAGAGAGAGAGAGAGAGAGAGAGAGAGAGAGAGAGAGAGACATTAAGATGCAGAGCTGGAGTGTGTGAGTGTGTGTGTGTGTGTGTGTGTGTGTGTGTTGTGTGTGTGTGTGTGTGTGTGTGTGTGTGTGTGTGTGTGTGTGAGAGAGAGACATTAAGATGCAGAGCTGGAGTGTGTGTGTGTGTGTGTGTGTGGGTGTGTGTGTGTGTGTGTGTGTGTGTGTGTGAGAGAGAGAGAGACATTAAGATGCAGAGCTCGAGTGTGTGTGTGTGTGTGTGTGTGTGTGTGTGTGTGTGTGTGTGTGTGAGAGAGACATTAAGATGCAGAGCTGGAGTGTGTGTGTGTGTGTGTGTGTGTGTGTGTGTATGTGTGTGTGAGAGAGACATTAAGATCACTAAAATAATAAATTTGAGGTGCAGAGCTGGAGTGTGTGTGTGTGTGTGTGTGTGTGTGTGTGTGTGTGTGTGTGTGACTGTAATGGTAATTGTATTTTTGAGATTATATTCACAGTAAGAAAGTGTTTATCTAAAAGGAAGTACATTTAATAATATCATTATAGTCATTATTAGTAATGATACTTTACACTTTATACAGAGATTTCACTCTGCAGTTACTTTACATCATACACTTTTCACTGTGTTAAAGCGACTGTGTGTCAGAAACATTTTATTCGATGAACTTCATCTGAACTTCCTTTAATCATAAAACACGTTTTTTCTCCCGAACACTTCTGATGTCGTTTACGGCGATTTCTCCTTTTGTTTGTAAACCAGGACCAAAAGAAAGGAAGAAAGATGAGTTTATTAATAAACAAACATGTACACGGATAAATGATTGTGCTTTAATGCATTCTGCTTTTTAATAGCATGAGTAACACAAATGACCAAATATAAACTCGTCTGTGTTAAACTAACGTTAAACATTTAAACTTCACCTTATTGAGCAGTTTTATTCCAACAGAAACACATTTCACCTCTAAATAAACATATATAGGGGCCTGTTCTGTAACTCAACATCCAATAATACTCTCAACACACACACACACACACACACACACACACACACACAATCTGACTCTCTAGCACACACACACACTCACACACAAACGCACACACACACACACACACATTCACACCCAGGCCTTCAGTAGTGCTCCGTCTGAATTGATGGTTATAAAAAGCATCTTAATAAGCAGAAATTCATATAAACGATCATTGATTGCCATTGCTGTAAACACAGTAAATGCCTGTACTGAATAAACAAACCAGGGGAGAACTACTGCAGCTCCAGACATGTATTCTACTGCAGCTCCAGCCGTGACCCACATAACAAACATCAATAATAAACAAGTAATATTATTTAGGAAAACAGCAGCATTTTACTCTCCATAAAATCTGATTGTTTGTAAACAAACTCCATCTTTCTCTCTTTCCTCAAAAGCAGTTGTTAAAGTGAAAGAGGCAGAACAAATCCTCTTCCTGCTCGTGACAGGCGGAGTTTCGGAGTTTACCAACTTTCTTAACAATCTCCGGCTTTTCCTGAAAAATCCAAATTGAAAATGGCATTGAAAATAAATCCGCCATTTAATCTGTTTAATTTCTCCTTCAGCCATTAGGGGGCGACAAAAACAGCTAAATAGGAGCCAATCTAGACTATCCAATCAACGGCTGTGAATACGGTGACGTCATTCGCCTGCTAGAGGGCGCTGGTGACAAAAACTCAAAATGTGATTGGTTGAAGCAGCAGTTTGATCAGCGTGTATTGTGTGTTCGAGGCGCTGCAGAATGGAGTGTGAAGGCCTCGGGGAAACCTCTCTGACTTTAACTCGTATCTGCGCTGTGTGTAGTAATTGTGACAATGAACACCAGTTCACGTCTCGATGGAGGATTTAATTCTGGTAACACATTCAAATGAGGTGATCAGTTTCACAGCATTAATCCACGACGTCCTGCAGTGATGGTGCACATTAACCATTCAATTTCATTTGGCAGCAAGAGAAAAGAAAAATACATCATTCATTCATTCATCTTCTACCGCTATATCCGATCTTCTCGGGTCACGGGGAGCCTGTGCCTATCTCAGGCGTCTATGGGCATTAAGGCAGGATAGACCCTGGATGGAATGCCAACCCATCGCAGGGCACACACACACACACACACACACACACACACACACACACATTCATACACTAGGGACAATTTTCCAAGGTGCCAATCAACCTACCGTGCATGTTTTTGGACCGGAGGAGGAAACCGGAGGACCCGGAGAAAAACCCCCTGAGACACGGGGAGAACATGCACAAACTCCACACACACATGGCTGAGACGGGAATCGAACCCGGATCCTGGCGGTGTGAGGCGAACGTGCTAAACACTAAACCACCGTGCCCCCAAAATACATCATTAAAATATAAAAATAGCAACAAAAGAAATATACATTTTAGAGAGCACTCACCAACACAACCACGCTCTTCACTGGCGCCAATATTAATGACTGAACCGGAAAAGGTTTCCAACATGACGCCAGCCAATGAACAGAGAGTGCAGGTCTATTACACTTAAAGGGTCATATGCATCTTATAACCTAAAGCAAGTGGAAGCACCTTTTTTAACCTGTTACACTGGCAACAAATGATGCTGAAATGTGATTGGTTAAATGCGTTAATATGAAAATACATGTTTGGAAGCGGCACAAGCATCGGAAAAACAACGACATTTGTTTATGGCGGATATAAAAGGAAGCGAATAGATCATTTGTAATTATTGAATAAATACTGATGGATAAAATATAAGTAATATCACTTTGTAATTCAGAAATGTTTTAGTCCAGCAGAGGAAACTTTGCAGGTCCTGACGGTCCAACACTGCTTTACATGTACAGTGTTTATCAGACGCGCTTATCCAGGATGATTAAGTAAACAATAAACAGACAGTTGAGTTTTCTCTTTTTGTTTGTTTTTAATGTTTTCCTGGACAGTGAGAAGGAAGAAGTGTTATTATGGGGTGTTGTTAGAAGAGATCGGGGTTTTCAGTGGTGGTTTGAAGACGCAGCAGTGACTCTGTTATTGGGACGTCCAGGGGAAGTTCATTCCACCACCTCGATACCAGAACAGAGAAGAAGAGCCTTGAGCTGATCTTTAACACACACTCACACGGACACACACACACGCACGCACACACACACACACACACACACACACACACACACACACACACACACACACACACTATGATATTTACATTTACAGCAGATATTCTTATACAGAGTGGTTTATATCTGAGCATTTGAGGAATAAAATGTTGACTTTAAGCGCTCTTTAATTCATCCTGTATAACTGAGATACAGCAGTGAAATTCTGTACAGATTCTATACAATAATACCACAATAAACTTTTTACCTTTATATTACTTTTACTTTTATACTTTAAGTCATTTTGAAACCAGAACTTTTACACTTTTACTTAGAGTAAAAATCTCAAACATCTACAGACGTCTTTTTAAACCCTAAAATCTATAATTCTATACTTCAGTGAAAAGTTGATCAAATAGAATTATAATAAAGAAACGCAGATAAAGACGTCCCTTTTGTGTCCTCACAAAGTTTCATTTATAAAGTTTAGTTTATAAAATGTAGTTTATAAAATGTAGTTTATAATGTTTATAAAGTTTAGTTTATAAAATGTAGTTTATAATGTTTATAAAGTTTAGTTTATAAAATGTAG
>JACRUU010000011.1:2128388-2158388 GCA_030449085.1 Kryptopterus vitreolus | reverse complement strand
GAATACTCTGAGGTTTTCCAGGACATTGGTGTTTGCATGGTTTCACCAGTTTATATCGACATTGATAGCACAGTTGCACCACGTTTTTTTAAAGCTCGCCCGGTTCCTTTTGCTTTACGCCCGCAGCTAGACAATGAGCTGGATAACTTGGTGGCTCAGGGAATTTTTGAGCCTGTGCGGCATGCACGATGGGCCACACCCATAGTGACTGTAGCGAAAAAAGACGGGGACTTGAGGATTTGCGGAGATTACCGCTGTACTGTGAATACAGCTATTAAGCCTGACGTGTACCCCATACCTACAGTATTTGAGCTGTTCTCGAAGCTAGCAGGTGGAGTTGTTTTCACTAAACTTGATTTGAAACAAGCTTATCAGCAGCTGCCATTGGATGAAAGCTCTGCCGAATTACTAACTATTAACACTCACCGAGGGCTTTTCCAGGCTCGACGATTGCAATTTGGTGTGTCGACGGCTGTGTCAATATTTCAAAGATTTATGGACACTTTGCTTGCGGGGATCCAAGGGGTCCAGCCATACCTGGATGATATCTTGATTTCTGGTAGTACCACGGAGGAGCACAACGCACGCCTACAGGCGGTGCTGAAGCGCGTGGCAGAAGCTGGGTTGCGGCTAAAAAAAGAAAAATGTATTTTTGCAGCTTCTCAAGTGGAGTTTTTGGGGTTTCGTGTTGATAAGCATGGCATCAAACCAACCTGTGAAAAAGTGGAAGCTATTCAAAATGACCCAGCTCCACGGAACAAAACCGAGCTTCAGGCGTTCTTGGGACTACTTAATTTTTACAGCTGTTTTCTGCCTAACAAAGCTACTGTTCTGGAACCCCTACATCGTCTCCTTGACCAGTCTGCCACTTGGCAGTGGGGCGCTCAGCATGAAAGGGCATATGTTCAGGCAAAAGCTTTGTTGCAGACGGATAAAGTGCTGGTGCATTATGATGGAAAGAAGCCTCTGGGAGTGGCTTGTGATGCTTCGCCCTATGGGCTTGGGGCTTTATTATTCCACATGGAGCAGGATGGCCAAGAGAGACCAGTTTGTTTTGCTTCCAGGACAATGACCCCCACTGAGCGGAATTATGCCCAGATCGATAAGGAAGCATTGGACATTGTGTTTGCTGTTAGAAAGTTTCACCAATATCTTGCGGGCCGTCATTTTGTTATTTTCACGGACCATAAACCACTGCTCGGTCTCTTACGCCACTCTACGACTATGCCTGCCGTTCTTTCACCACGTATGCTCCGTTGGAGTCTGATTGTTGGGGCTTATGACTATGAGCTGTGCTACAGGCCTGGTAAGCATATGGGACATGCTGATGCCCTGAGTCGATTACCCCTGTTGGGGTCTGATGCAGTTATGCCGCCGCCTTTGGAGGTATTGCTGCTTGAAATGGTACCAGATGCCCCGCTGCACTCAGAGCGAATTGCAAGTCTTACACTCAAGGATCCTGTGATGTCACGAGTACTTCGCTGGGTGCTGCATGGGTGGCAGGATGATGCGCCCGATTGCCGTTTCAAGCCATTTTTTATGCGCCGCCACGAGCTCTCTGCACATAAGAACTGCGTGCTATGGGGAAGTCGTGTGGTTGTTCCCTGCTTGGCGAGGAAAGGGGTATTAGCTATGCTGCACGATTCACATCCAGGCATTGTGCATATGAAGGCGCTTGCAAGGAGTTATGTGTGGTGGCCGGGAATGGACAGAGATGTAGAGGAGGCTGTCAAAGCATGCAAAACTTGTCAGACGTCACGTCATGCACCTGCTAAGGCAAAAGTACATCCTTGGGAGTGGACGGCAAAGCCGTGGTCCCGGCTACATATTGACTTTGCGGGGCCATTTCAAGGAAAAATATTCCTCATAGTTGTTGATGCACACAGTAAGTGGTTGGAAGTGTCTTTAATGAATTCCATGTCATCATCATCCGTCATCAACGCACTTAGGCTTCTGTTTGCAACGCATGGGCTGCCTGATGTAATTGTTTCTGATAATGGTGCAGCCTTTACTTCTGCAGAGTTCCAAGAGTTTGCTGAGCGAAATGGTATTCGTCATGTCAAAACAGCTCCTTATCACCCAAGTTCGAATGGTCAGGCTGAACGCATGGTGCAGACAACCAAGGAAGCTTTGTCTCGCATCACCAGGGGAGAGTGGCAGACCCGCCTTGCCCGTTTCTTGTTGTTCAATTCAATTCAATTCAATTTTATTTATAAAGCGCTTTTTACAATGTGTCATCGTCCCAAAGCAGCTTTATAAAATACTAATGTGTGAAAAGTGAAAATCAGTTTTGGCCTAATTGTTTCTTGTTGAGCCGAAGCGACGGTGGCAAGGAAAAACTCCCTGGGAACAGGAAGAAACCTTGAGAGGAACCAAAATCAACACAGAACCTCATCCTCATTTGTGTTGTTAGTGTTGTGTGTGTGGTTGAGGATGTTTATTGTGTAGTGTGGAGTGTATTCATGAATTTGAAGCATCATCACAGCACATCACACCTAATTCTGCAACAGGAAAAAGTCCAGCTGAGCTGCTCATGAAGCGGTGTCTGACTACTGCCCTTGATCGGCTGCACCCTGACCATAAGGGTGATATGCTCCGCAAGCAGGAATTGAGTGCTGAAAAATGCCCTGGTACTGTAAGAGAGTTTGGGCACAATGACTTGGTGTACATGAGGAGTTGCACCCCAGGTGCTAAATGGATACCAGGTATCATCAGTGAGGTCACAGGTCCCCTGTCATACAAGGTACAGACAGAAGATGGGCAGGTACATAGAAGGCATGTTGATCAGCTGCTTGATCGGATGGCACCTTCAAAGGATAAATCAAATTCCAAGTCAGATTGCAACACCATTCCTGTTCCAGACCTTTCAGTGGCTGATGGACCAGAGTTACCACCACTTTACACTGAGGAGCGTAATACGGATGGCGAACTTGTGGGAGCTGAAGGCCTCTCTAAGTCCCCTATCCTTAGAAGGTACCCTGTAAGAGAGCACCGACCTCCAAGAAGGTTTTCAGAATTTTTGGACAGGGGGAAAGGAGTGTAGTGTATTGATTAGGCCATTGCAAGGGGGTGTTTCTTGTAAGGGGATTGGGGAATGTTGCCATTGGCTGAAAGGGAAGTGAGGGGGCTTGCGGGATTGTATTCAGTTCGGTTTCCGGGTTTTGTGTGGGTCGTTCTGCAGGCTAAGTAATGGTGTCAAGTTACAGACTGTATCCATTAAAGCATGTTAAATCTGCAGTGGTTCTCCTTCTTCAATATATTACAAAAGTCACTGATCCAGATCACCAGGTTTGGAGAAATGTTCTCAGGTGGGAGAGGGTCTGATGGAGCAGACAGAGAACAGCGTCATCACCGCCATCCTTCTGTCTGTAGGTGAAGTGCAGGGGATGGAGTGCATGGCTGACCTGAGGTCTGAGGAGATGAAGAAACAGAAGGTCTTCATGATGTGAGAGGTCGGCGTTCCAGGCCTTGAATCACGCAGATCATTCGGGCCGTTTTTCTTCAGAACTGGGACGAGACGTGATGTTGTGCAGAGATCAGGTGCTTCCCTCATGTTTCAGATGGATCGCTCACGTCACTGGTACAAAAAAAATGTATAAACTCACACAACACAATCCCACATTCAAATTCCCATGTTCCACCACCATCCATGTGTCTGCTGCTCAGTCTTGTCTAGATTCTTCACACCTCAGTAATAAACAGTCTGTAATGTTCTCCTGTATGTGGAGGAAGTGCGCGTGAGGGTGCTGCTATCACGTGCAAAGTTCACACCAAACACCGGACTAGAACCAATAACCTCCTGAAGATAAATAAATAAACGCACGATGAAAGAATAAACTGCTAGACAATAAACCAATGAGTGGTATGACATCTCCCTCTAGCGGCAGGATACTGTATTGCACTTTAAAGGTTATCACCAGAGAATACCGCATTGGAGTGTAAAAGTCAGAAAAAACAAAGTGATTTAAAAAAAAAGAAAAGTTTTTTTTCAAATTCTGCAACAAATGTTTATTTATTTGATATAAAAGTGTTCAATGCAACACCAAATATACTTTTTTTAAGTTTTGTTCAGGGTTGTGTGTTCACCCATAATTCCATGCGCTGTGGGAGTAGATCAGTCACCGCCTCAGGGGCAGTAAAGGCAAAAACAGCCTGTCAGGTGGGCGTGTGCGGGTTATAAATACCCCCAGTACACAGGTAAGGCGTCTGGCCAGCTCGCGCAGCATTGCGTCCAAAGCGCACCGTCTACAGCTCCGTATTCACTCTCCTTCATCATCATCATCATCATTTATATTACACATTTTATTATAATTATAATTATTATTATTATTATTATTATTATTATTATTATTATTACCACTGTCAGCATCGTCCGTAAACATGTCGCGCGGAATCCGAGCATCCTCTCTGGGCGCAGAAGCGCGTCTGGGTCGGGCTCGAAGCCCGGTGCGGTTCGGCGCAGGAGGTGCACTGCAACCCGGAGAGGAGAAGGAGACGATGCGCGGTCTGAACGACCGTCTGGCGGATTACCTGAAGCAGGTGAGACTGCTGGAGGAAGCCAACAGCAGCCTGGAGGCGAAAATTAAGGAGGTTTTAAAGGAGAGACGCGCGGCGGGACAGAGAGACTGGAGTGGATATGAGAGCATTCTGTCCAACCTGAAAGACCAGGTGAGGAGGACACATTCACCAAACAAACAAACAAACAAACAAACAAACAAACAAACATTTAAACCCACTTTTTAGGGTGTATAAGTCATAATTTATCTAAAATTGAAGATTTGCTCATAATTGCAAAAAAAGCACTTTCAAGACTTTATACTGTACATAAAATATCATGCAAATATCACAAACACATACATATAAAGCGAATATTAACATTTATATAAAATGCACGATGTGTTACAATTTAAAAACACATTTACATTTAGAGTGTATAAGGTTTAATTTCTCTAAATCTGTTGCAATGGTGAAAAAGTATTTTTAGGAAACATATATTGGCTGTACAAATCATAATTTCTCCAGATATAAGCTGGACATTTGTTACAATCTCAAAAAAGCACTTTTAAAACATCTGTCTGTCTGTTTAAGTCATAATTATTCTAAATACAAGCTATAATTTCAAAGAAGCATTTACAGTTAGACATACAACATAATATCTATAATATACAAGATGGATATTTGTTACAACTGATTTATAATCATAATAATAATTGAATTGTAATCAAATCCTTAAAAAGTAAAATATATATATATATATATATATATATATATATATATATATATGGCATTTTTCTTAAAGCAAAAAAACCCCATAAACTCATTCTCATAATGTATTACACTTTAATCTTGTCTGTTCTGCCGACAGAAATGTAGTGAATATTTAAAGCCTACAAATTATTTATACTTACTTTATCTGCTATTTCTGTTTTTAGATGTGAACTAAAAATATGAACTTTTCCCCGTCACACACTTTTCTATCATATCTGTCGTAATGAATTATGGGATGTCGGTTTGTACAGTGAAGTCTGTTTGTAAAACGTTCCTGTAATATTTACTGAAGTGATAAAATCAGTTCTCAAGAGATGCTTTTAAATGTTATCTTTAAAATGTGTACTTTAAGTATCAGTGCTGGAAAAAGGACATTCCAGGGTTTTGGTTAAAGATACATGTTAAAGGTATGAAGTGTAATAGTTTGTGTTACACAGTAAAGTTTGTGTTATGGCAGTAAATACAGCGATGTTTGTCGAAAAGGCCTTTAAACTCGTAATCTGACAGGAAGTGCAGTAAAGTCTTACATTCCTCCCGTTATAACCACATTCCTCGTCTCGCACTGTTCCTGTAGTCACTGAGTAATCTCTCATTACTGAACAATAACATCAAATCAAAACAAGCTGAGAATAATATTAAGCATTTTTACATAAAATATGGATGATTTGCTTATTTATTAGTAAACAAATCAACGATCCCAAAATATGGAGGTCACGTAGCCGCAGGAAAGTCACCGAAATGAAAGTGAAGGTAGATATTATTAGAATCAGTGCAGAGACGAGTGGCTTTGGTTACTGTATAATTAACAGCAGCACCGAATTCACCTTTAAATCACCAAAAGTTACAACAAATATTCTACAATATTCAACTCGTAAACAGTAAAGTAAATAAACAGTAAATATACAGTGTCGGGATTTGTTCCAGTGACTCAGTCTAACTCATGTATTCTGTTTGGAGTAATTCATTATAAAAATGTACATTCAGGAAGATATTTTTCAGAATTTATGTTTTATTGTATAATTATATGCACCTGATGGACAGAGTGATTAATTATATGGATATCAGAATTTAATTTATGATGATTAAGTCATGAGTTCAAGTCCCTTCAACACCAGTAATACTGTTACGCCCTCGAGTAAGGTTCATATCCCACAATATCCCTCAATATCTGCACAAACAATACATTCTTTTAAAAGAAGGATTTTGTATCGTTTTAGAGGATTTTAGAGGAAAGTGTTTTGTGTCGAATGTTAAATTTAACAACACAAATTTTTACATCCATTCAAAAAAATAGCAACTTAAAATTCACTCATTTCTGCCACTGAGTATTAAAGTGTTGCTCAAAAGCCCTTTTACGCTTTACATTTACACCGTGCGTATCTCAGTCTTAAACCAAAGTGATTTTATACAATCAGAACTTTTCACTGTTAAATCAGAAACCCTGAGGGTGTTGTGTTGTAGAAGATTACAGAATGAGAGTTACTTGCGTGTCAGGAAGCCACGCCTAAACAAAACCTCATCCTCATGCAAATGTGCAAGAAAAGCCTGAGCGGTGTTTTACATGCGACTTTAAATACACCAACAAATCTCAGTAAAATGAATACTGAAATAAATGTGCTGACTTTTATTCATTCATCTTCTAGTGCTTTATCCGATCTTCACTCGGGTCACGGGGAGTCTGTGTCTATCTCAGGCGTCTATGGGCATTAAGGGAGGATACACCCTGGATGGAATGCCAACCCATCACACACACACTCACACACACACACACATTCATACACTAGGGACAATTTTCCAAGGTGCCAATCAACCTACCGTGCATGTTTTTGGACCGGGGGAAACCGGAGATCCCGGAGAAAAAACCCCCTGAGGCACGGGGAGAACATGCACAAACTCCACACACACACACACACATGGCCGAGACGGGAATCGAACCCGGATCCTGGCGGTGTGAGGCGAACGTGCTAACCACTATGCCACCGTGCCCTGTGCTGACTTTATAAAATAATATTTATTTATACTGTTGGAGCTCAGCGTGCACAAACGAGACCTAATAATGTAAACATTATATACTATAGAGGATATAAGAGTGTAGAAAGGACATCATTAATAATGACACACTGCGCTGCTGTTTTGTGTTGTTTATAATCACACTCACGATTTCTCCTAAATGCTGATGGATTCCATTTTTCAGTTCCTGTCAATGTTTGTGACATTCTTCATGTGAAAAGTGCAATAAATATCAAACGTATACACCAGGTTTAGGACGGCGGGATATAAGTTTTATGTGCAGATTTCTTTTTGTAGTTATAATAAACTCCACTCTGCTGGGAAAAGGATTTTGTGGAGATTTGTGTTTGTTCAGCTACAGAAGTGTGGAAGTGTTAACACTGATGTAGGTACAGATGTAGGTGAGGTGAGAATGTTCATCTGTATCTGTTCGACAGGTTTGGGGTCAGAACTTTACAGCAGGAACTTTACAACTTCCACATCAAACACCTTAATAAAGCGAGTTTTACACACCGGAACTGTAACGCTGAAACTGCTTTAATGCCAAAACAAAGTGCATTTGAGAAGCACATTTGAATTGTAGTTTTTGTTGTGCTTTTCACAAACAACTTTAGGAATTATGGGGAAATTAGTGGGAATTATTAAATAATGATATAATAAGGAGATGTCGTCGTCTGCATTAAACTTATTGAATGCGGGATTTAATTTATGTAAATATGGTTCATTAGTTTATATGTTTCATGATTATAAACACACTTCTGAATTGGCCAAAATGTGACCCGATGGTGGCGCTAGAGTATTTATAGCATTAAGCCCAGATTTGGGCAAAACTAATTTCCTTAAACTCAGTTTCAAACTTTATATAAGACAATTTCTACACAGAGAACATAATCAGAATAAACAGAATAAAAATAAGAAAAGGTAAAATAATAATAATGGAACTTTTTTTTGTACTTGAACATCTTAAAAAGTCTGATATAATAAAAATTACAGTCCAGACTGAGAGATAATGTTATCCTGTACAGATTTATTCACATTTACAGCATGTGGCAGACGCACTTATCCAGAGCGACTTATAACAGAGCAATTGAGGGTTAAGGGCCTTTCTCAAGGGCCCACAAGTGGCAGCTTGGTGGTTGTGGGGTTTGAACCCGTGATCTTCCGGTCCAGAGTCCAACACCTTAAACACTGGACTACACCACCTCCATCGCACAAGCTTTATTTATCTAAAACTACAGTAATTCACCAATCCAAAAACATCCTGTAAACAGTTACATATAAACAGTCCCTCATCAACCCTTTATATATTAATGTTAAAGTTTATTCTGGCTTTTTAATGTCTGCCGTGTAAAGTTTTTTACCACAGAACACATTATAGAGTTGTTTTGTCTGTTGTTGTTGTTGTTATTATTATACAGCGTTGTTGTTTTCATGTTTCTCTGCAGGTGAAAGAAATGACGAAGGATAATGCTCGCCTGATGCTGCAGATCGATAACGCCAGACTCGCTGCTGACGACTTTAAAGTCAAGTAAGACTCAAAACTTTCATTTTCATGTTGAGTAATAAAATACTTTTGTGGTTTGAATCCAAATAAAGCAGTGTGAATGAGAACATGGACTTGTACTGCCACAGAAAATATCATATAATGAGATATTTATAATACAGAATATACAGTATATCTTCCCCGGCTCTGAACCTTTTATAAACAAATAAACAGCAGTTACGTGTTTCCACTCACACGTCCTAAATTTCCCCCAATTACACCTACAAACTACACATTCACTACAACACAAACATCTCCTCACTACATACTGATAGATCTGGATACTGTATATTACACTACATTACTGTATATTACAATTACATTACTGTATATTACTGTATATTACTGTATATTACTGTATATTACACTACATTACTGTATATTACACTATATTACTGTATATTACTGTATATTACACTACATTACTGTATATTACACTACATTACTGTATATTACTGTATATTATGTACATTACTGTATAATTACTTAAAACTGTATACCTACATTACGTATATTTACATATACTTACGTATATTACATCTTACACTGTATTTTCTGTATATTACATACATTATTACTGTATTTACACTACATACTGTATATATTAATGTATTTACTAATTTACACTATATTACAAGTCAATTACTTACTTTATACTATATTACTGTATTTACAATATTACCACTACATTACTGTATATTACACTACATTACTGTATATCACTGTATATTACACTACATTACTGTATATTACACTACATTACTGTATATTACTGTATATTACACTACATTACTGTATATTACTGTATATTACACTGTATATTACTGTACTACATTACTGTATATTACTGTACATTACTGTATATTACTGTATATTACTGTATATTACTGTACATTACTGTATATTACTCTATATTACTGTATATTACTGTATATTACGTTACTGTATATTACTACTACTGTATATTACCTATATTACTATATTACTGTATATTACACTACATTACTGTATATTACACTACATTACTGTATATTACACTGTATATTACACTACTGTATTACTGTATATTACACTATCAGATGACTGTATATTACACTAAGACATATTACTTACATGTGTATCATGTTATTGACACTAATGTACTGAACACTATTACACTACATTACTGTATATTACACTAGTATACTGTATGTTACAGTATATTACTGTGTGTTACTTTATGTTACTGTATGTTACTGTATATTACTGTATATTACACTACATTACTGTATATCACTGTACAACATTACATTACTGTATATTACTGTATATTACAATACTACATTACTGTATATACTATATTACACTATATTACTGTATATTACTGTATTACACTATATTACTCTATATTACTGTACTATATTACTGTACATTACTTTATATTACACTATATTACTGTATATTACACTACATTACTGTATATTACTGTATATTACACTATATTACTGTATATTACTGTATGTTACTGTATATTACTGTATATTACACTATTACTTATATTATTTATATTACACTATATTACTCTATATTACACTATATTACTGTACATTACTTTATATTACACTATATTACTCTATATTACACTATATTACTGTACATTACTTTATATTACACTATATTACTCTATATTACACTATATTACTGTATATTACACTACATTACTCTATATTACACTATATTACTGTACATTACTTTATATTACACTATATTACTGTATATTACACTGACATTACTTATATTACACTATATTACTGTATATTACACTACATTACTGTATATTACTGTATATTACTGTATATTACTGTATATTACTGTATATTACTGTATATTACTACAGTATACATTACTGTATATTACATATATATTACACTACATTACTATATATTTACGGGTAGATGGGGCTCGTAAACCTTGGATGGTAGCTCATCTAGGAGAAGGAAAACTCTGATCCCAAACCTCCGCTGCCTTGCGGCTATACCCATTCACAGGAAAGGCTAAGGGAGTAAACCCCGACAGAAAATCCGGAGACGGAGTCCCTAAGGCGGTCTGACATTGACCTTCAATGTCACTCCGGCAACTCCTGCGACGCAGTTGGTGCCAAGCTGTATCAACATTTGTTGTTCCCTTGGGTCAACCAGCTGCGTGGAGAGGGGGGATTTGCTGCATGGGCAACAGCTGATTCTCCATCCTAGCCTGCCCAGGCTTTGTAGCTCCACTGGAGAGGTCACTCCAGCTTCGTCGTAAGATGTCGGCACAACACGGGAAGCAACAGTCTACCGGTTCTAAGCCGTAGCTCGATTGGCGTAGAGCTCGGCGCCAGGGGTTGCTTCCGACGGTGGGAGAGATTGCCATGTCTCATTGGATAGCTACCGCCCGCCTCAAGCTGGGCAGCCCCCAGTCAATAAGGTGCTGTCCCGCCATGGCCTGCGTGCTTCACTGGGTGCGTGGAGCTTAGAGAACCATCTCGACAAGCAGGCCATAAACTCTGCACCAAGCAAGACACAAAGAAGAAGCAAAGAAGACTCCAGCTCTTCGTTTCGCAAGCTGGAACGTTAGGACCTTGTGTCCTGGACTCACCACTGACCTGCAACAGATTGATGATGCACGGAAGACTGCCGTAATTGACAGGGAACTCTCCAGACTGAATGTTGACATTGCCTGTCTTCAGGAGACACGACTGGCAGACAGCGGCACCATCAGGGAAGCCAACTACACCTTCTTCTGGCAAGGAAAGCCCTCTGACGAACCTAGGCAGCATGGTGTCGGCTTCGCTGTAAAGAACACACTCACCGCCTTCATTGAGCCACCGTCATCAGGCACTGAGAGGATACTTGCCCTCCGGCTGTCAACATCCTCAGGCCCAGCCAATATTTTCAGCGTGTATGCCCCAACGCTCTGCTCAAACTCAGAAGAGAAAGACCAGTTCTATGAGGCTCTGGATCAAGCAATATCTAGTATCCCCAGTACCGAGGGCCTCTACCTACTAGGAGACTTCAATGCGAGAGTGGGAGCTGAAAATGAGGCATGGCCCACCTGTCTCGGCTCGCATGGGAGGGGCAAGATAAATGAAAATGGACAGCGGCTGCTGGAGATGTGCTGCTCGCACAGCCTATGTGTCACCAACACCTTCTTCAAATGCAAGGATATCCACCAGGTGTCATGGAGGCACCCACGTTCCCGCCACTGGCACCAGTTAGATCTGATCATCACCAGGCGTGCAGAACTAGCCAGCGTCCTCCTCACGCGCAGCTACCACAGTGCCGACTGCGACACCGACCACTCCCTTGTGGCCAGCAAGGTGCGAATATTACCCAAGAAACTGCATCACACCAAGAAGAAGGGTCGACCACGCATCAACACTTGCTATGTAGGAAACCCAGAGAAGACACAGCAGTTCATCTGCAAGCTACATGAGGCTCTCACCAAAGAGACAGCTGATGACACCATCGACTCCAAGTGGCTCCACCTGCGAGACGCTGTGTACAACTCTGCCATTACTGCCTACGGGAAGAAGGAGCGCAGAAACACTGACTGGTATGAGGCCAACTGGGAGGAGATGGAGCCCGTGACCGAGGCGAAGAGGAAAGCCCTCCTGGCTTACAAGGCTGCGCCTAGCCCTGATACATTACAAGCCCTCAGGACTGCCAGAAAAAATGCCCAGCAGAAAGCCCGTCACTGCGCCAACACCTATTGGTTGAACCTCTGCACCAGTATACAGATAGCTGCCGAAACCGGGGATGTAAAAGGAATGTATGAGGGTATCAAGAAGGCAACAGGCACCTCCCACCTCCAAGATCGCTCCACTCAAGTCCAAGACTGGTGAAGTCATCAAAGACCAGGGCAAACAGATGCAGCGCTGGGTTGAGCACTATCTCGAGCTGTATGCAACCCAAAATGTTTGTCACTGACACTGCCCTAGACGCCATCCCAGACATGTCAGTCATGGAGGAACTGGATATAACACCCACCCTTGGAAGAGCTCAGAAAAGCCATTGACTGCCTCGCTTGTGGGAAGGCCCCTGGGAGTGACGGCATCCCTCCTGACGTCCTCAAGATTGGGAAACCAGCACTACTCCAGCCCCTGCACAAACTCCTCTGCCTCTGCTGGGAGCAAGGACACATCCCCCAGGATATGCGAGATGCAAACATTGTCACGTTGTACAAGAACAAAGGAGACCGTAGTGACTGCAACAACTACCGGGGCATCTCCCTCCTCAGCATCGTTGGAAAGGCTTTCGCCCGTGTCGCCCTGTCTCGCTTGCAGACCTTAGCCTCCCGTGTTTACCCAGAGTCCCAATGTGGCTTCCGTACTGGCCGGTCAACTGTAGACATGATCTTCTCACTACGACAGCTGCAGGAGAAGTGTCGTGAGCAGCAGATGCCCCTCTACATTGCCTTCATAGACCTGACCAAGGCATTTGACCTGGTCAGCCGGAATGGACTCTTCAGGATCCTGCAGAAGATCGGCTGTCCCCCACAAACTGCTAGCAATCATCACATCATTCCATGAGAACATGCACAGCACAGTGTGCTTCAACGGCACAACATCGGAAGCATTCCCAGTCAGCAGCGGAGTGAAGCAAGGCTGTGTCCTTGCGCCGACGCTCTTTGCCACCTTCTTCTCTATGCTCCTCCAGTACGCCTTCAAGGACTGCAGCGAGGGCGTGTACATCCACACCAGGACTGATGGAAAACTGTTTAACATCGCACGTCTCCGTGCTAAAACTAAAATCAAAGAGGTTCTCATCCGTGAATTGCTCTTTGCCGACGATGCAGCCTTGATATCACACACGGAAGATGGACTGCAGCAGCTGGTATGTCGCCTCTCACACGCCTGCAAGGAGTTTGGACTGACCATCAGTCTGAAGAAGACGAATGTGATGGCACAGGATGCAGACACCCCTCCCACCATTGTCCATCGATGGATACAACCTGGAAGTTGTTGAAAACTACACATACCTTGGCTCCAACATCTCCAACTCACTCTCCATTGATACTGAAGTGAACAGCCGGATTGCCAAAGCATCAGCAGTTATGGCCAGGCTGAACCAGAGGGTCTGGAACAATCACAACCTCACTGAGAAGACCAAACTTCGCATCTACCAGGCCTGTGTGCTCAGCACACTCCTCTACAGCAGCGAGGCATGGACCACCTATGCAAATCATGAGAGGAAACTCAACAGCTTCCATATGAGATGCCTGCGGCGCATTTTACGTATCCAGTGGCAGGACAAAGTACCCAACACAGAGGTTCTAGAACGTACCGGCATAAACAGCATGTTCTCCATTCTAAGCGAGAGGCGCCTTCGCTGGCTCGGCCATGTTAGGAGAATGGACCCAGGCCGCATACCCAAGGACCTACTGTATGGTGAGCTAGCAGAAGGTGCACGACTGACTGGACGGCCACATCTGCGCTACAAAGATGTCTGCAAAAAGGACATGAAGATGGCCAACATCAACGTAAATGACTGGGAGAGCTGCGCTGACGACCGCTTGGCCTGGCGTGTTGCTGTCAGACAGGGCGTTCAGAAAGCCGAGGAGGTGAGAAACACTAACCTAGCTGCAAAGAGAGCTGGGAGGAAGGCGAAACAACAACAGCCTCAACAAACATCAACATTCACTTGCAGCAAGTGCAACAAAGACTGCCACTCTAGAGTAGGACTCTTCAGCCATTCGCGTAGGTGCAGATAGGAAAACCAAACCGGAAGCTACACCATCGTCTCTCGAAGACGGACGGATGCCATCATTAGATATACTATACACAGTGACACATTACTGTATAATTACTGTTATTACTTACCCTACATTACTGTATATTTACTGTATATTACACACTATATTACTGAACATTACTGTATGGAATACCGTATTTAACTATTAACACAAACGGGGGAGGTGGAGATCAGTGGTTAAGGCCTTTGGACCAGAAAACCAGAGGTTCAAACCCCCCCACCACCAAGCTGCCATTAGTGGGCCCTTGAGCAAGGCCCTTAACCGTCAATTGCTCTAGGGTTAGGGTTAGAGTTAGTGTATATAATATATATATATATTATATATCTATACTATATATATATATATATATAACTATATATATATATATATAGGGGCAAAGAAAACAAAAATAACCTGCAAGTGGGATTTTCAATAAGAGCTCATTGAGAGTAAAAGATTGGAATCTGAGTCGATCAAAACACTTCTTATATCTTTGCTTACACAAGAGTCGCCTGTTTATTTAAATAAAATTAGCAATGACTTCAGAAACACAATATTACGCAAGACATGTTTCAGCCACGTTTCTGACTCACGTCTGAGCTCAATATCTTATTTGTGCTTGTCCAGCGTGGTACATGACTGAAAGGTTCTCATTCAGACAGAAATGAATCCTTCTGTAGATTGGAGTGTAAATGGAGGACTTTGGAGTGTAAATGGAGGACTTTGGAGTGTAAATTGAGGACTTGTGCAGACGGAGTGACTTAAGCAAAGCCAGTACTTATAGTGTTCGCCTGAATAAGCACATAATTATACGTCTGCCTACGATGTTGAGCAACTCAGCACTGTGTACACATGGATTACTGAGGATGTGAAGCATGAACCTGTGTGTGTGCTTGTGTGTGTGTGCGTGCTTGTGTGTGTGTGCGTGCGTGTGTGTGTGTGTGTGTGTGTGTGTGTGTGCGTGTGTGTGTGTGTGTGTGTGTGTGTGTGCGTGCGTGTATGTGTGTGATGTGTGTGTGTGTCCCATGTGGAAATGTAGGCTTGAAGCAGAGTTTGCTGTTCGCAGTACAGTGGAATATGACATCACAAAGCTCCGAAAGGTGATCGATGACACGCATGTGAGCAGCATGCAGCTGGAAAGTGAAATCGAGACTCTGAGTGAGGAGCTCATGTACCGGAAAAAGAATCATCAGGAGGTACATGTCATTAATCACAGCCACTAAAGGTGTAATGTAGTTGCACCTTAACCATGCACAAGGAGAAGCTTAGAGGTAAAGATGAATGAGCTGCTGCTGGACCCCCCAGGGGACTGGGCCTCATATCCCTCACCTGGGCCTCATATCCCTCACCTGGGCCTCATATCTCTTACCTGTATCTTATATCCCTCACCTATCCTGTATCTCATATCCTGGCCTCATATCCCTCACCTGTATCTCATATCCCTCACCTGGGCCTCATATCCCTCACCTGGGCCTCATATCCCTCACCTGTATCTTATATCCCTTACCTGGGCCTCATATCCCTCACCTGGGCCTCATATCCCTCACCTGTATCTTATATCCCTCACCTGAGCCTTATATGCCTTACCTGTATCTTATATCCCTTACCTGGGCCTCATATCCCTCACCTGGGCCTCATATCACTCACCTGTATCTTATATCCCTGGGCACCTGAGCCTTGCGCTATAGTCCTTACCTGTATCTTATATCCCTTACCTGGGCCTCATATCCCTTACCTGGGCCTCATATCCCTCACCTGTATCTTATATCCCTCACCTGGGCCTTATATCCCTTACCTGTATCTTATATCCCTTACCTGGGCCACATATCCCTCACCTGGGCTTCATATCCCTCACCTGTATCTCATATCCCTGACCTGCGCCTCATATCCCTCACCTGGGCCTCATATCCCTCACCTGGGCTTCATATCCCTCACCTGTATCTCATATCCCTGACCTGGGCCTCATATCCCTGGGCACCTGGGCTGCATATCCCTCACCTGATCCTCATATCCCTCACCTCATCTGAACCTCATATCCCTCACCTGAGCCTCATATCCCTCACCTGTATCTCATATCCCTCACCTGTGTCTCAAATCCCTCACTTGGGCCTCATAACCCTCACCTGTATCTTATATCTAAGACTGGGGTATATATCCCTAACCTGGGTCTCATATCCCTAACCTGGGTCTCATATCCCTCACCTGTATCTCATATCCCTCACCTGTATCTCATATCTCTCACTTGTATGAAAGAGATCAGTGTAAGTAGAGTTGGGGATAAATGATTCTACTCTTGTGTAGGAAATTGCGAGTTTAAACGCTCAGATCAGGAACGCCAGCGTGGACGTGCAGATGGAGGCGGCGAAGGGCCAAGACCTCAGCGAGACCATCGGAAACATCCGGAAGCAGTATGAAAAAGCGACGCAGCAGAGGCAGGAGGAGACGGAGGCCTGGTACAAAACCAAGGTCAGAGTAACTTTTAGTGTCTCATTACTTGATTTGTATAAACACCTGATCATTTTTTATTTAAATCACTGAACAATAGATGTTTGGAATGTTGTGTTTAAATTGTTGTTATTTATTTATTATGGTTGCATTTATTAGCATTTCCTCTGTGGATGGTGTAGATGGTGTACAGAACCACTGGACACACACACACACACAACACAATAAACACACACACACACACTCACACACACACACCTACACACACACACACACACACATACACAACACACACGATACACATACACACACACACCGTGACTACACACACAGGACTACATACACACTTACACACACACACACACACACCAACACCCACACAGGCACAGCATACACACACACATACACCGCACACAGCACACACACACACACACAGGCATACACACACTACACACACACGAGTAACAAACACACACACATACACACACACACACACACACTGACACACACACACACACACACACATACACACACACACACATACACACATACACACACTCATACACACACACACATCACACACATACACACTACACACACACACACACAACACACAACACACACAAACACACACACCATACACACACACCCATACACGACACAGCCTACACACAGCACACACACACACACACACACACACATACACATATATACACACACATTCACAGGGGTTCACACTTATATCACACATAACAGAAAGCAGACACACACACACACACAACAACACACACACAAACGCTTACACAAACAGACAACACACACACACACCACACAGTCACACAGAGACACACACACACAACACATACACAATACACACACGGTACACACACACGACATACCTGATACACACACACACATCACACCAAAAACACACGGACACACCAACACACACACACTACCACACACACAGACACATTTATAAACACCACACACAAGCATACACCAATACACACACACACACTACACATAACAGCACCACACACACACACACACACACACACACACATACACACACACACACACACACACTACACACTGTCAGGACACACACACACACACACACCACACACCATTACACAGTGGACACCACACACACAGGACACACACAGTGCAAAACACACAAACACACACACACACACGACACACACACACACACACACACTCACACACACCAACAACACAGACCACACTCCACCACACACACTGACACGGAAGAGCACAACACACACACAGGCAAGCTATACAGACACAGGACACACACACATACACATAACACACTACACACAACTCACAACATAGCACACAACACATGCACACACACCACACACAACACACACAGATGTGCACACACACACACACCAGGGACACACACACACAGACACACACATACACACACCTTCACACGACACACCACACAGCACACAGACACACACACATACACACACACACACACACACACACCCGCACACACACACACACACACACACACATACCACACATACACACATACACACACACACAAATACACATACAAACAAACAAATACACAACACACACATACATACGACACACACATATACATACACACACAACACATACACAAACACACCACACATACACACACACACACACACACACCATGACACACACACACACACATACACACACACACACACACACACACATTACACCACACACACACACAGTACACACCACACTACACACACACACACACACACACACACACACACACACACACACACACACACACACACATACACACACACACACACACACACACCACACCCACATGATTATAGATTTCACCTGCTTCTGTAACATGAAGGTAACTTTCATTTATTTAAAGGAATTAATTGTGTTTGTTACAGCATGGAGAGTAAACATGACAAAATCTCAACATACTGGAAATATACATTTACAGCAGTTGAGGGTTAAGGGCCTTGCTCAAGGGCCCACTAGTGGCAGCTTGGTGGTGCTGGGATTTGAACCCGCAACCTTCCGCTGCAGAGGCCAGTGCCTAAACCACTGTGCTCCCACCTGCCCAGCGTGCACCATCATTCTCCATGGGGTTTTTCATTACCTGCGTTTTTCTCTGTATTTGTAGTTTGAAAACATCTCAGCGGAGGTGAACAGGAACACTGACGCTCTGCAGCACGGACGCAACCAAGTCAACGAGCTGCGCAGACACACACAAGCACTGGAGATTGAACTTCAGGGCATGCACAGCATGGTATAACACACACACACACACACACACACACACACACACACACACACACAAACAAGCGCTGGAGATTGAACTTCAGGGCATGCACAGCATGGTTAACACACCAACACACACACACACACACACACACACACACACACACAAACAAGCGCTGGAGATTGAACTTCAGGGCATGCACAGCATGGTATAACACACACACACACACACACACACACACACATCTCTGCCTAGTATTTATTATGAAGTATACATTTGTAAAGTCATATCTTTGTCTCCAAATAACCATTTCAGCTATATGTGTAAATAAGGAGGCGTGGCTTCTGTTCAAGCCGTCCCACAAATAAAGGTGTGGCCTCCTGTCCTTCAACGAGTAAAATACTATCAAAATGAAATGGAAGAAAGTTTAGATTTTTATATAGTCATGTCTTTGTATACCTGTATATAAGGGGGCGTGGCATCTGGTCACTCCTTTCTAGAAAAGAAGGCGTGGTCTCCTGCACATCAAAGCTTAAAACACTCTTATAATTAATATTAAAGTGAAATATTAAAGGAAATTAAACAGAGAATAGATTTAATACAGTTTCTGGTCTCTATATATCTAGTAGGCGTGGCTCAGTCTTTAAAACAAAAGAATGCGTGGCCTTCTGTACTTTAAAACATTCTCTTAATTACAAAATGAAACTGAACTTAAATATCAGATGAAATTTCTGTATTGATTTTATTCAGTTATTCGCTTATTTTCTGAATATCCAAGTTTATTTCACAAAAAGAGAGAAAAAGAAAAAGATCCGTCCCAGAAAACAAGGCGTGGCTTCCTGCACTTATAAACCAAAATAAACACATTATTAAACCAAACATCACAATCGCAGGTTCATATTCTATCTGTTTAAACATGTGACAGATTGAAATGTATTTTTATGCATCAGTTATTGATTATATTTCAGTAATGAAGATGAAAGGAAAAATGTTTTGTAGTTTATATTTAAAGATGTCATTAAATAGAGCTGTAATCTCTTTACACTGAGCGAGATCCTGCAGGAGAACATTGTTTTAACTCGAGCCGCTCGTCATTGCTGCTCATATTTCCATTTTAGTGATTAAACACAGGAGACTTGTGAGACCTGAACGGCAGGTTTATGACCCGGGAGAATTAAAACACTGTGGGGGGGAAATGTGCTTTGTTAACGACTTTAAATGTTATTTTTATTAAAATAATCCTTTAACAAAGACAAATTCTTAGCATGAACAACTTATTTATATTTGGTTTATTTATTATTCGTGAATACATCTTAAATAACAATATTATATATATAATAAAGTAGTGCTACTGAAATACTGAAACTGCATTAAAACAAGTAGATAAAAGGAAATATAAATAAATGTATTAAATGAAACGTACATGTCGTTAACTCGGTGTTATAACTGTGTTATAATGTTGTGTAAGTGAGAATTCTCGGATTATTTACTTCCTGGTTGGGCTTAACTGGAGAATGTTTTTAACACAGTAAATGTAATAAAACTCTTTGAAGATGAGTGTGTGTTAAATAACACAGATATGTAAAAGAGAATTGGGGAACGTGTGCAGTACGTTGTTGTGTAAACACATTATTAAACAAGGCGTGTTTGTTCTGTTTATTAATCTGCATTAATGATACAAATGCATCGCATAATTGCTGCAGATTTCCCGGGTGGGAGGGGCTTAGTTTATATCAGTGATACATGTGTGTGTGTGTGTGTGTGTGTGTGTGTGTGTGTGTGTGTGTGTGTGTGTAAGACTGCAGATAGGGAATGTTTGGGAATATGTCATGTTGTAATAGTTAAGAGTGTAACTTTGTTACAGAACCGCTCTCTGGACGACACTCTGAACGACACGCTCGGATGCTTCTCCCAAAACATGAGCGGACACAACGTCGTTCTCCAGCAGCTGGAGGCGGAGCTCGCAGACGTCCACGCCCAGGTGACCAGGCAGGGGGCGGAGTATCAGGCTCTGCTGAACATCAAGAGTAAACTGGAGGAAGAGATCGCCACCTATCACGGCCTTCTGGAAGGTATAGGGCTGCCGTCCAACCACACCCCCGACTCGGGACTGGATCAGAATGGTGGTGTTAGAGGCAGCGGAGCCGGAGAAGAACTCGATTTCCAGGATTTTGGTCCACCAGAAGATGTGAATGTGAAGGATGAAGGCACGTTTGAAGATGGTAATGTTGGAGGAAACAGTGTGGGAGGATTTGATGAAAGGTAACACTTTCTATACATATAATTATAGCAATGATGTGTTTAGTCTCTCTGTATAAATACAGCATAGTTACTGCATATACACTACATATACACTGCATAGATACTGCATATACACTACATATACACTGCATAGATACTGTATATACACTACATATACACTGCATAGATACTGTATATACACTACATATACACTGCATAGATACTGTATATACACTGCATATACACTGCATACACTGCATAGATACTGCATATACACTACATATACACTGCATAGATACTGCATATACACTACTTATACACTGCATAGATACTGCATAGATACTGTATATACACTGCATATACACTACATATACACTGCATAGATACTGTATATACACTGCATATACACTACATATACACTGCATAGATACTGCATATACACTACTTATACACTGCATAGATACTGCATAGATACTGTATATACACTGCATATACACTACATAGACACTGCATAGATACTGTATATACACTGCATATACACTGCATAGATACTGTATATACACTGCATATACACTACATGTACACTGCATAGATAGTGGAGACTCATTATGGTGGAGACTCGTTATAGTGGAGACTCGTTATAGTGGAGACTTGTTAGGGTGGAGACTCGTTATAGTGGAGACTTGTTAGGGCGGAGACTCGTTATAATGGAGACTCGTTATAGTGGAGACTTGTTAGGGCGGAGACTCGTTATAATGGAGACTCGTTATAGTGGAGACTCGTTATAGTGGAGACTTGTTAGGGTGGAGACTCGTTAGGGTGGAGACTCGTTAGGGTGGAGACTCGTTAGGGTGGAGACTCGTTATAATGGAGACTCGTTAGGGTGGAGACTCGTTATAATGGAGACTTAGGGTGGAGACGTTATAATGGAGACGTGGAGACTCGTTAGGGTGGAGACATCTGTAATGATGTATGATGTAAGAAGTGAACCTCAGCATGACAGAATGTTTGTATTTCAGTGTAAATCTTGTCCTGTAACACAATAGTGATGTTGTGTGTTGTGTATTGTTCACACGGTGGTTGTGTAACATGTTTAGAAGGACGATTTATGATGTATTTTCTCTCTCTCTCTCTCAGTGTGGAGTTTTCATTAGAACAAGCTCTAAATGCAGGTACGTAACGAGTCGTTCTGCTTTTCTCCTTAAATCTCTTCTGACATCTGCGTTTCTGTTGATCACTCATCCATACAAACACTTCTTCACACCTCACACTTCAGTTAACATCGACAATCACGTTATTCTCACTCTGTCCAAACCTGCACATCGCTCTGTTTATAACCGTCACGTCGGTCCTGACGCCCCGCCCAGCCCCGCCCAGCCCCACCCAGCCATGCCCAGCCACGCCCATCCCCGCGCAGCCATGCCCAGCCCCGCCCAGTCTCCACTGAAGCGTAAAGAACGAGTGATAACACAATAATGTGCTGCACTCAACAACAACAACTCACCAGACAAGTAAATAAATAAACACACCTGAGAGAGAATGAGAAGAAAAACATGGGAAAATCTCATCTTTCGGGATCTAAAGCTCATTTCGCTGCACAGCATGAAAAAAAAGGGTTTTGGATCTGGGTATGGGTTTCTACTGCACACAAAGTGCCAAGAAAAGAAAAAAACAAACATGTCGATGAGAATTTAAACTCCTGGCGATGCATCAAAATATATTTGCCAAATTAAACTTCACTCTCCGGCCAAAGACAACATTTCGATGGTAAACGATATGCAGCGATCTGATTGGCTCGTCTTTCACAGCAAATCTCTTATTTCTCACAAACATTCTGACTCGTTAAAACTTTCTTTTCTACGCCTTTTATTTTTAATATTTCTCATTAATTAATACCAAAAAAAATACATATGTTTCACTTTTTTATGCCAAACTACGCACATTGGAATTTAAATTATTTGAATGTTTTTAAGTTTATTGTTTCCTGATCATTAATAAATAAATGAAGACCAACTTTGTAAATAATTTGTGTACATTTTCTGCAGCGCCGCGAGACATGAAACAGACCTGCAATAAGAAAAGTGTGGAAGAAATGATGATGGCTGAGAAAGACATGGAACTGAACGCTACAAACACTGCCATGAACAAACACTTCCATCAGAGAGAAGATGAACGAGGGATGAAGGAAAAGCAGGTCATTTTGGAGGAACTGGTGAAGGAGGAGAACCTGAACTCCACAGAGATGGAGGTAGAGGTGGAGAAGGATGAGGACGAGATAAAAGTCAGTCCTGTATCAAACACTGAGGTGGAAAAGGTGGAGGAGATGGCGAAGCTCATGGTGTTCACTGAGCAGCAGGAGGTTAAAGAGGCAGAGAGTCACATGGTGGAGAAGGTGGAGGAGGTAGTGCACCATGTAGTGGACACTCAGGGGGAGACAGAAGATCCTAAGATGGACATTCAGGTGGAGAAAACTGAGGTCCCTGTGGTGGAGATTCAGGTGGAGAAAACTGAGGTCCCCGTAGTGGAGATTCAGGTGGAGAAAACTGAGGTCCCCGTGGTGGAGATTCAGGTGGAGAAAACTGAGGTCCCCGTGGTGGAGAAAACTGAGGTCCCCGTGGTGGAGAAAACTGAGGTCCCCGTGGTGGAGATTCAAGTGGAGAAAACTGAGGTCCCCGTGGTGGAGAAAACTGAGGTCCCCGTGGTGGAGAAAACTGAGGTCCCCGTGGTGGAGAAAACTGAGGTCCCCGTGGTGGAGAAAACTGAGGTCCCCGTGGTGGAGATTCAGGTGGAGAAAGTGGAAAAAAACCCAGATTTGGGTGGAGAACATTCAGGTGGAGTCCCGGCAGATCAGTGAGGTGATGGTGTTAAAGCAGGCAGTGGAGAACGTTAATGCCACAGAGGAGAAGTAAAAAAAAAGAAGAAGGGAAGGAAGCTGAGAAAGTAGAGGTGGATCTTTTACAGCTTTTTTCATCAGTTCTCTGTTTAAAATCACTGCTTTAATCTTGTTGTTGTTTTTCTGTTTGTTTGTGTTTCTGCCTGCACAACAATAAAATAAGTCTGACCTCTGACCCCTAAGGCCTGTTGCGTTTATTCCCATTTTTTGTTAATATTTAAGTTAATATGAGGAAGCTTTAATTTTACAGGTATGAAAATAAACACTATAACGTTGTTATAACAGCTCTACGTTAGCGAGGTGAAGTTTGGATCATTTTAGTGACTCGGTTCTTTGAATCTTTTTTTGAGTCATTTAGTTCATTTGATCAGAAGTAAAATAAAATGTTACGTTACACGTCGACATTCTGGCTAAAGTTACAGTAATTATAATATTACAGTTAAGAACATATTTATACATTATGATAAACAGAATAAGCAGCTCATTTCTCATTTCTTCTGCTCCGAATCGTTTGTTCTTTTGTCACGTGACTCCCATAGACATTATACAGGAAACAGGATCGAGCGATTCTGAATCCGAGTCGTTCATTCGTTTTTTAACTGTATAGTTTCTGTGGAGTCATGTGACAAAAGAACAAACGATTTAGACCAGAACATGAAGGAATCACTCTCTGAGACGACTCGCTCTCCTGAGTCATGTTAAAGAGTCGTTTAAAAAGAAGGAATCGGTGCTGAATGAAGCATCACTGTTCTACACGCAGTAGTAAGTGGGAGCTCTGATGTTTATTTATGGATGGGGTTTTATTTATTTACTTATTTTTGAAAGATGTGGAGCCAAAATAAAAAGGAGCCGAAATGAAATCAGAGTTAAATCAGAGGATTTTTATAACATGTCAGAAGAAAGTAGAGGTCATTCGTGTGGAAATGTAAGCAGTAGAAGTAAAAATAATTACTCCGCTAAAATTAGAGATATGTAAAATTTCTACGTAAGTAACGTAAGGAAGTATTTGCACTTTGTTACTTGAGTCGTGTGATTGAGATGAATTCGAACGCACTAAATGTGCAGTAAATGTGTGTCCCTGTAAACCACATGCTACACCGGGACACGATGGCTTTCCTACTTCATGTCCAAATGTAAATGTTACCACATGTAAAAATCCTATACAATTATCTTTAGGGAGAAACCACACAGAACCCAATACTTTATCACATGTCTTAACGCTTGGCAGGAAAAGTTCACACTTTGTGTTGTGTTAATAAACACTATATTAAAAGTAAACACAGGATGTGATTTCCCAAAGAACCATAACTGCTTTATTTCAGTCTTTTCTTTAAGACGGGTTTATTTATGCGCTCGTAAGCGGAAAGGTAAATCTGGAACAAAGACAACAGTACACAACATGGAGCAATACTGAAATAAACATTTCTCAGATGGGACACGAGGCAGATTACAGCAGGAAGGCGCGGAATGGGGAGAGAAAAAGTACCAATGTCCGAATTACCGAAGGCCTGCATATAAAAACAATGTTTTGTGACGTTTTTTTTTGCTGAAACGTGAGAAAATTTGAAGGAAATTTAAATTTTGTTCCTTGAAGGATTTTGCAAGCGTCTAGAAGTGTACAAGTGCGTTCCGAATCCCGGGGGTGGAACTCCGCCGTGCACTCGGGCCGCACAGGATGGTCCCGTAAAGCATGTTTGGTCGTCGTGTCGCTTTAGCGAGAGAATGTTTTCCCCCTGCAGAGAGAAAATCACAATTAGCTAAACAACGACCGACGCCTACGTGATTTTCTCACTTATTCACTACTGAGGGAGGGGTTTAAGGATAAAGGGTCTAATTCATCAACAGTATTTAAAAACGCATGCTTTGTTTAAAAAATAAATAAAACATTTAAAATAGTACCAAATAATAATATAAAGTAAAATAAACTCCTGAATCATGCAAATCAATGAATATATTTATCTCATTTACATTCTCATGAACATGATTTATATATATATATATATATATTCATCTTCTACCGCTTTATCCGATCTTCCCTCGGGTCACGGGGAGTCTGTGCCTATCTCAGGCGTCTATGGGCATTAAGGCAGGATACACCCTGGACGGAATGCCAACCCATCGCAGGACACACACACGCACACACGGGCACACACACACACACACACACACACACACACATTCACACATTCACACACTAGGGACAATTTTCCAAGGTGCCAATCAACCTACCGTGCATGTTTTTTTGGACCGGGGGGAGGAAACCGGAGAACCCGGAGAAAAACCCCCTGAGACACACGGGGAGAACATGCACAAACTCCACACACACATGACCGAGACGGGAATCAAACCCGGATCCTGGCGGTGTGGAGGAAAGGAGCGACATGGAACGGATGTTACGAGGGACTAAATAACCACTAAACAGGCACCGGATCCAACTGCCCGATGAGAGGTATAAACGCAACTACGTGATCTCCATCTATAGCCATATTTATATATATATATTATATTTCCTATTTTTTCCATATTATATATATATATATTGCTCATAACTTGTATATATATATAATCTCCATATGTGCAGGGCTATATCAACCGCAGATAAATAAATAACAGTCCCGCATCCACGGTCATCTAATAAATCCTTAGTCCTCCTCCCCTTGCCCCCCCCCTTTTATTATTATATTATACTATTTATATATAATAACTATATTTTAGTGCTCTCTGTGCAGGATAAATAAATAAACAGCAGTGTCAGTCAGTCGCCTCTAGAGGCCGCTTTTGAAATTACAGCAGAAGCAGGAAAAACTATCAGTATGGATGTTTACAGAAAACGACCATCAGTCCTGATTAATCAGCAAAAAGTATAAATACGATTGGTGAGAATAAAATCCAGTGTTTTAATCTGATTTAAAGGAAAGTGGAAATTCAATAACGTTGTGAATTAGAACGCATTAAATGTGTGTCCCGGTAAACCACACGATACGCCGGGACACGCTTCGGTTTCCTACTTCATGTCCAAATGTAACGACTCGGAATAAACCAAATCTACAAAAGTGGGAGAAATCTTACAACAACACTTGACTTCAGTTTTGTCGAAGCGTGTTTGTTGTGTTATATCTCCCGAGTTTGTTCAGTATAGTTATGGAATTGATGATGTCATAACCGTGTCCTTTTTCTGCTCACAAAACCTCCCAAAACTCTGTGTATAAATGATAATGTAAAGAACGAAAGTCTCCTCCTTAAGTAAAGCGTGTGTTTACGAGACATTCTGTAAACAGCGTAAATCTACTAACATGGGAAACGTCCTGCTACACTGTGACCATGAGAGCGCCATCAGCAGGCCGGAAAACACACTACTGACTACTATAAACTACTAAAATAAACTACTACTCACAAGAGGAAATCTTTTAATTCAACTTAAAAAAAATCATTTCTTTAACATGGTAAAACACATTATTATGAATGTGTTTATATTTAGCAGCGTGTTGTGTTTCTCATGTGTTTTTATTTCATCATGTATGTTTTAGTTGGTGATTTGTAGAAGTGATATACGATCACTGATGATGTGAAAAAACCCGTCTCGGCTCATACGATACTAAAAACGATTCAATTAAAACATGTTACCAATTAGCATTTGAAACCATCCCAGCTGTTTGAAACAAAAAGGGGCGGGGTCTAATACATGTAGCTTGAGATCAGAGGTTGCTTTGCGTTTGGGATGACGTGGCTGTTGCTCGGATACTCACGTGATGGTCTTCATCTCTTTCTTTTCGGCGTCGGGACGAGCGCGGTTCAGGACCTTGAGGAAGTCGGAGGTCTTGGCTCTCATGCGAGTGTGGATGTAAGCCTAAAGCAGTACAACACAATTACATTACAACACAATGTCAAACTCACAACCCTCAGAAAATCTCCTTTCAAATGAAATGTATTACCGACATACACACAAATATAATGTTAGAAACCAAGTATCATTAAACTATTTATTTTTTTACCATAGCGGCAAAAATAAAATGTGTTTTAAATCTCTGGTACAATGCGAGAAAGATTTGATTGGATGTTGCGTTTTTGTCTCCTTTCAGTCAAAAGGGAGAAAATTATATTTAGACTAGCAAAAGAAATAAATACAAAAGTATGTCAACAACAATAAAAACATTCTAAATGTCAGTGAGTACTGGATTCAAGGATTTTTTTTATATTTACCAAATAAAACTCGAAATGAAATGTTGAGTTTAATGATGGACTTTTTAAGAGCCTGCAGAAGCCCTTAATAAGGGAATAAAGCGTGAATAATCAGCGCACCTTGGAGCACTTGATGTGATAGTGCAGGTAATCACGGAAGGTGTGGATAAGATTGATGGTGTTGTCTCTGGCGTTGGCGTTGGTGTGACGAGGGAACAGAACTATGGGAAATAAAGGAAAGATTGCAGTGATTGTAATATGAACACAAAATAACTCTTTACAGTCATTAATACAATCATTCTTAACAACATAAAATATAATTGTGTTTAACGGAAGGGGGGGGGCACGGTGGTTTAGTGGTTAGCAGGTTCGCCTCACACCGCCAGTGTCCGGGTTCGATTCCCGTCTCGGGAATGTGTGTGTGGAGTTTGTGCATGTTCTCCCTGTGCCTCAGGGGGTTTTTCTCCGGGTTCTCCGGTTTCCTCCCCCGGTCCAAAAACATGCACGGTAGGTTGATTGGCACCTTGGAAAATTGTCCCTAGTGTATGAATGTGTGTGTGTGTTTGTGTGCCCTGCGATGGGTTGGCATTCCATCCAGGGTGTATCCTGCCTTAATGCCCATAGACACCTGAGATAGGCACAGGCTCCCCGTGACCCGAGGGAAGAACAGAAAAAGGGCTAGAAGATGAATGAATGAATTAACGGAAGGGGGTCAATATTCTATTACATAATGTGGAAAATAAACTCATAAGCAACAAACTTACATTTATACAAAACAATCTTTTTCATTTTTACTTTACTAATTTAGACACGTCCACTGTTAAAAGCACTATACAAATAAAAAAATGAAATACTTCTCCTTTCAGAGCCATTAATGTCACGTTTGTACTGTACAGTTGTGTGTTTTTGTGTTGTAGTGAATTTGTTGCACTGAAACAAAATGAACATCAAAGAGTCTGAAAAACCATTAAAGGCTCAGAGCTGCGATATTTTGGCAGCTTTTTTCCCTGAAACTGAATTCCTGATGATTAATTTCTCATCCATCAATTATATTCAATACTGTTACTCTGCAATTCTACTTTAAACCTGCAATAACATGTTTTTTTGGTTATCATCAAATCAGACTTGTGCAATTTAAAATTCCAGGTAAAGACACACACACTGGGGTGTGGAGCCGTGCATGAGGAAAGCTGGAAGACCTGCATGCAATATTTATACCGTCAATAAACAGTGTGTGTGCGGACCGAGCCTGTTAAAACCAACACTGAGTCACAACCCAACACACACACACACACACACACACACACACACACACACAACTTCACACGGCTTCACCAGGTGCATCACTGCTTTCAATAAAAGCACAGGGACGCTTCAGAGGGGGAA
>JACRUU010000011.1:2113388-2120888 GCA_030449085.1 Kryptopterus vitreolus | reverse complement strand
TCACACGCTAACTTTTGATTGGAGCACTGACTGGGCGTGGCTTAATATTCTAATGAGTTGGCTTGATTTACACGGCTCAAACCCTGACCATTTGCCACTCTTGGAAGAACACCTGGGGTCACGGGAAGAACACCTGGGGTCACGGGAGGACACCTGGGGTCACGGGAGGACACCTGGGGTCACGGGAGGACACCTGGGGTCACGGGAGGACACCTGGTGTCACGGGAGGACAGCTGGTGTCACGGGAGGACAGCTGGTGTCACAGGAGGACACCTGGTGTCACAGGAGGACACCTGGGGTCACGGGAGGACACCTGGTGTCACGGGAGGACAGCTGGTGTCACGGGAGGACACCTGGTGTCACGGGTGAACCAACAACCATTTCAGTAAACACAGTTTTCTATAACAGTGGCATTTGTAGTAATTTATCACATTTCAGTGTAAGTAAGAACTGTATACAGAAAATGAATGTGGATTATAAGGAACCAGTTTGTTTACACAACCTGCTGCTGTCACCATGGAAACAGACATTTGGTGTGGCAACATGTGAGCCCAGACATGTGAACAGCAGCCGGTCCATGACCATGTGGATCTCCCAGTTTTGGTGGATACAGAAGAACTGATGTTACACTGAAATGTGCAGTTATGTTTATGAGGGTTTTTGGATGTGGGTCAGTACATTTACATTAGACTGGTTTTGTAACAGTGTGTCACATGACATCATGAGGTGTACAATCAGGAACCGTACAACTGGTGCGAAACAACACCACCTCAATTCAGTACCACCCTACTCAACACATTCTGTTCCTTTGGACTTCATCCTCTTACTAAAGATCAAGATCCAATCGCCAAGCTGCCACTCTTGGGTCCTTGAGCAAGGCCCTTAACCCTCTGTGTGCTGCAGGGGGCGCTGTATCATGGCAGACCCTGCACTCTGACCCCAGTTTCCACAAAACAAGCTGGTAATTTCACTGTATATGTGATAAATGATGGATATAATCATTCTTTTTCATCTGGAAAGTATTTGATAGCGCCTCATTTATCTTATTCCTATAAATGAGCTGATATGGGGTTACGGTTCCTGCTCAGAGGGAGATCAGGTGATTTGAAAACGTTTACCTTCAGATGTAAAGTTGAATACCATAAACACTACGCTACCACCTCCCTGTACACCCCCTATCCAAACAGCTTCCTCTTGCATCGACGCGTCTTCTCTGCAGTTGTGGTCCTACGCATGTGGACAACATGGATACCATGGTTCTCAATACAGTGCTGTCCTGGTCTCAAATGCACCAGCAAGAACAACCATTTGCCCTCCTTTAAACTCTGACATGATGTGTGGATTGTGCACACAGTGAACATGAACACACAAAACCAGGTGTAAAACACTACATTGGTCAGAGTTTGGTTTTCACTGACCACACCCCCACCACCCCAAACCACCCACTGATGTGTTCGTTAGAAGCTGCAACATCTTCAGGGAGTTCCAGATACTCTTCATCATGTTCTGCCAAATTGCTTTCCAGTTTTTTCAAGTGAACAATCCTCTTTAAGGGTCGTGTGGTCACTCACAAAACGACTCACTGCTGGTTTAAACTATTTATACATTTACAAGACATTTCCTAGTTCCGGTTTACACCCATATCAAAACTAATATAAACAGGTTCGACCTCAAAAACTTCTCTTTTTCTGTTAACTAGAGAGAAACCAGAGAGAGCAAGAGAGAAAATGACAAAGAAAAACACATTTTCTTACTGAAATGTTCACTATTAACTAAACTTGCTGCAGGCTTTGTTGGAGCAGAACTATACACTGTGTTACTCACACTATCAAACTACCAAAGTATTAAATATCAACCTGTTCATAAAGGTCTATTTAACAATTTATCATGCTGGAGAAAGATTAGATGACATCATGACTTGTGCTGTATAAAATACATTACATAAGGAGGACTGGAGCGAATCACACTGAAAACTATACCTAAAGTGAAAATGGCTTTATTCACCAAACACTGTAAAGTCAATAATAAATAACATGATTCATCACTTCCCTTCTGATTAGACTGAAAACTCCTGGGAAATTAATGGAAATGTTTTTTCCCCAAAAACAGGAATTAATCAGGAAAAGAATAAACTTACTCCTGCTGGAAGATTGTTCACTTTCTGTTCCCTTCACAAAACAACTAAAAAAACATGTTGTGTGACACAATAAAAATAATTTAATGTGTAAAAAAACATTTTCAAATGAACAACTAAAGAATTTGAATGATCCGTTTCTTCCCATCAGTCGTGTAAAGTCCGATGCTGGATTTTACACCACCATTATGACCACATTTACATTTACATTTGTGGCATTTGGCAGACGCCCTTATCCAGAGCGACTTACAACTGAGCAATTGAGGGTTAAGGGCCTTGCTCAAGGGCCCACTAGTGGTAGCTTGGTGGTTGTGGGGTTTGAACCTGTGATCTTCTGTGACCTTAACCACTAAGCCACCACCTCACATTTCCACTTTGACCCATAAATTATTATTCCTGCTGTTTGCACTCGGTCTGTCGCATGGCATTTCCACTACTTGCCATATAACTTGTTTATTAACAAGATTTTTCATGTTTTGTCACATTATAACCTGTAATTAAAAGGCAAATGAAAATTCTGAAATTGGCAGGTGCATATGTATTCACCCCCTTTGCTATGACGCCCCTCAAAAGTTCTCGTTTTGACCATTTACCTACAGAATCATGTCATTAGTGGAATGAAGTCCACCTGTTTGTAACAGACGTGTCACATGACCTGGCAATATAAACACACCTTTGCTGAAATGCCCGAGAGGCTGAAACACCACCATGAAGACCAAGTTAGCTCTTTAAACAAGTCTGAGACAAAGTTGTTGAGAAGTACATGTCAGGGAGGGCTTATAAAAATAACATCCCTCCGGAGCGCCATCACAATCCATCATCTTCAAAAGAGTGGAGGGAAAGCCGGGTGGTGATTCTTCAGCAGGACATGTTACAGTTTGCCTGTGATTTGAGAGTGGGATGGAGGTTCACTGGAGTACATTACGAAAACAACACTGGAGTGGTTTAAGGGGAAATATTTCAATGCGATGGAATGTAAAAACCTCAGTCCAAGTGAGTTTCTGTAGTCAGACTTGTTCACAAGTGCAAACTAGTGATGGGAGAGTAACCGTTATTATTGATTTATGATGATGTTGAAAAAAATGAAAATTTTCACCTGCTAAACACCACAGGTACAAATACGGGTGGAGAGACCCCCCCCCCCCACTGTATCCAACATTTTATTCTGTCTATTAAAAAAAACATAACAAATAAACATTTTGGAGATTCCCTTTATGGCACATATAAAAATCCCAGTGGAAAGCACATAGAGACGTATCCAAAGCGACTAGTTATTCACAGTGAAGTTTGTTGTTTGCTTGACCATAAAATAAATCTTCAAAGCTGTAAACACGTTCTGTAAATGAAATGATGCAAACCTTCAAACACTCCATTTGATTTCCAGGGTTTGATGCAACAATATATGAAAAATCCCAAGGTGTGGGGGTTGAATACTTTTGCAAGGCACTGTACACACACACACACACACACACACACGTACAAGAACTGAAGAAGAAAAAAAGACATTTTTGTCTTTACAACAAAAATCTCATCCCAAACACAGATGTGGAAGTTTAATAAACTGGGATTTTTTTTGAGAAGGGAATGTTGGGAATGTTGGGAGACTTTTCCCAGAATATGAAAGGAAAATCAGAGCAGCATGGTTCCATTCCATAAGCGAAGATCATGCAGATCTAGGGTCAGAGTTTTAGGGTCTGCACTCTTTGGAAATGAATACACAGTAATCTGAAATGTAGATTTCCACGCTTTTTTAGAGAGCAATCTGTTGCCTGGAGTATTATTTAAAACAGAACGTCCTTCCCAGTCACCGCCCCGAAATCCCACTGAACTGCTCTGGGATCAACTGGATCACAAAGAAGCCACAGTGGAGTTTTATAGGAAGCATTTCAGCGGAATGTTGTGTGTTTAAAGATCTTCTTTATGAACACCTGAATATTTACATATTCATTTGGTCAAAGTAAGAAAGTGACGTCACACACACACGTATTTTAAACAGGTCCTGTACATGTGTGTGTGTGTGTGTGTGTGTGTGTGTGTGTGTGTGTTTATAATCAGGATGTTAATGAGGGAATAAACAGTTGAGGAATGTAAACTATTAACAGTGACTGTTGTCAGTGTGGAGAAACTACAGAGGGGAAGTGAAAAGCTGTGCGTGCGTGCGTGCGTGAGTGTGTGTGTGTGTGTGTGTCAGGGGCGGAACTCACTGCACTGTAACGCACACAACACCTTATAAGGCCACCGCCGCGCGTGCATGCTGATTGGTGGAGCGTGTATAAGCGGAATAAAACACACCTTTATCACTAAACACAGTCAAATGAAAGATTTAACACAGAAAAAACAGAATAATGTGGAATAGAGTGATATTTATGATCTCCTGCAGCGGGACCAGAGAATAAATGACATTTAATCTGTATATAAACATCAAAGTGTTCATTTAAACCATTATATTTATAAATAAACAATCATTCCTGCCATTAACAGCTCCGGTAGTAATTAAACTCACAAACACACTACAAACACAAACACACTACAAACACAAACACAAACACACTACAAACACAAACATAAACACACTACAAACACAAACAAACACAACAAACACTAAACACACTACAAACACAAACACACTAAACACACACACACTACAAACACACTAACACAAACACACTAAACACACTACAAACACAAACACAAACACACTACAAACACAAACACACTACAAACACAAACACAAACACACTACAAACACAAACACACTACAAACACAAACACACTACAAACACAAACACACACACTACAAACACAAACACAACACACAAAACACAAACACAAAACAAACACAACTACAAACACAAACACAACAAACACAAAAACAAAACAACACACACTACAAACACAAACAAACACACTACAAACACAAACACAAACACACTACAAACACAAACACAACTACAACACACAAAACACAAACACACAACACACGACAAACACAAACACAAACACAAACACACTACAAACACAAACACACTACAAACACAAACACAAACACACTACAAACACAAACACACTACAAACACAAACACACTACAACACACAACCTACAAACACAAACACACCAATAAACACACACATACAAACACAAACTAAACACACTACAAACATAAACACACTACAAACACAAACACACTACAAACACAAACACACTACAAACACAAACACACTACAAACACAAACACAAACACACTACAAACACAAACACAACACACACACAACACACACAACACACACACACACACACAAACACAAACATACAAACACAAACACACTACACACACAAACACACTACAAACACAAACACAAACTAAAACACACTACAAACACAAACACACTACAAACACAAACACAAACACTACAAACACAAACACACTACAAACACAAACACAACACAAACACAAACACAAACACAAACACACTACAAACACAAACACACACAAACACAACACACCCACTACAACACAAACACTACAACACAACATAAACACCAACTACACACACAACATACACAACACACTACAACCACACACCCTACACCCCACTACAAACCTACAACCCCACTACAACACAACAAACACAACACCCCCCCCCCCTTCCCGCAAACCACAAACCACACAACTACAACAAACACCCCCCCCAAACACAAACACACTACAAACACAAACACACTACAAACACAAACACACTACAAACACAAACACAAACCCACACACAAACACACACAAACACAACCTCAAACCACCCCTACAAACACAAACATAAAACCCTACAAACACAAACATAAACACACACTACAAACACAAACACAACACACAACACACACTACAAACACAAACAAACACACTACAAACATAAACACACTACAAACACAAACACACTAAAACACACTACAAACACAAACACAAACACACTACAAACACTGTTTTTATAATAAAAGTCGTGTTATAAAATAAATAAAAATAGAATATGATGTTTATGAGGTGATGTTTGAAGGCGTTGTCGCGCGCACATGCTAACGCCGTTAGCATGAACTCACCCGTTAGCCGCGCTGTCGAACTTCAGCGTCAGCGTTTCCTCAATAATCCGATTATTTATCTCCAACAGGATCATAATGACCGGTGTGTTAAAGTGCGGGTGGGAATATTAACTAAATAAAGATGTTTATTATTAATAATAAACAACAACAACAACAACAACAACAATCCTCCTACAAGATGCTACAAGAAACTCTGCACTGCGCTTCCGGTCCGAACTTCCGCATTGAGGTTCAGGACCCAGCGCGTGTAGGTGTCCGTCATTGTGCCTGCGTCAAACACTGTATACAAACACACTATTGACACAACTGAACACAAACAAGATTCACTGCACCGTGCTTTATATATTCATATTTATATTTATATTCATATTCATATTCATATTCATATTCATTTTTCATATTATTATATTTATTATTATTATTATTTTATTATTTTATATTTATATTTATTTTATTTTATATTGCATATTTATATTTATAGTTTAGATATTCATATTCATATTTATATTTCATATTCATATTCATATTTATTATCATATTTATATATTATCATTATTATTTTATATTCATATTTATATTTATATTTCATATTATATATTTATATTTCATATTTATATTTATATTTATATTTATATTCATATTCATATTCATATTCATATTTATATTTATATTTATATATTTATATTTTCATATTTATATATTATATTCATATTTTATATTTATATTCATATTATTCATATTCATATTATATTTATATTTATATTTATTTTTATTTATTCATATTTATATTTATATTTATTTATATTCATATTTATATTATATTCATTTTATATATTTATATATTATATTTATATTTTATATTTATATTTATATTTATATTCATATTCATATTTATATTCATATTTATATTTATATTCATATTCATATTCATATTCATATTCATATTCATATTCATATTTATATTTATAGTTTATATTTATATTCATATTTATATTCATATTCATATTCATATTCATATTTATATTTATATTCATATTCATATTCATATTCATATTATTATATTTATATTTATATTCATTATATTTTTTATAGTCATATTTATATTTATATTTATATTTATATTTATTTTTATATTTATATTTATATTTATATTTATTTTTATATTTATATTTATATTTATATTCATATTCATATATTTATATTTATATTTATATTTATATTTATATTCATATTCATATTTATTTATATTCATATTTATATTTATATTCATATTCAT
>JACRUU010000011.1:2103388-2108388 GCA_030449085.1 Kryptopterus vitreolus | reverse complement strand
TACAATAAAACCCACACCTACACACTAAACACCATTAAACACCATTAAACACCATTAAAAAGCAGCCCATCTGCCATAATTATACACAGTTGCACATCACAAGAGTAGTGTACTGCGCCCCCTGCTGGCTAAAATTAAATACTATTTCATTTCAACCACTTTCCTTCTACAGAAGTCGATTATAAAACTCTCCTGTTCTACAATCCCAAATAAATCTCATTATTAAGTGTCTTGTTACATAAAAAATCATCTTGTGAATACAAGAACTATAGTTTTAAATGTATTTCCAATAAGACTGTCACTGTCACACATTTGGAAATATTGTTTGGTTTCACTGTGAACTGTAAAATCTATTTAATGTGACTTGGTGTTTAATCGTGTATCTTTTATTATTTCTATGTAACAACAAATAATAATGTATCCTGTAATTAAAGCAGACACGGACTGTAAAAATCCACCAGTATGATCAGGAAATGAAATATGAAAATATCCAGGATTATCATTTTACTTTTTAACACAGTAAATACAGTAAACACAGTAAACACAGTAAACACAGTAAACACAGCGAACACAGTAAACACAGTAAACACAGTAAAGACAGTAAAGACAGTAAACACAGTGAACACAGTAAACACAGAGCGAACACAATAAGCACAGTAAACACAGTGAATACAGTAAACACATCAAACACAATAAACACAGTAAGCACAGTAAACACGGCGAACACAATAAATACAGTAAACACAGTAAACAGTGAACACAATGAATACAGTGAACACAGTAAACACAGTGAACACAATGAACAAAGTAAACACAGTGAATACAGTGAATACAGTAAACACAGTGAACACAGTAAACACAGTGAAACACAGTGAACACAGTAAACACAGTGAACACAGTAAAGACAGTAAACACAGTGAACACAGTAAACACAGTGAATACAGTGAACACAGCAAACACAGCAAACACAGCAAACACAGTAAACACAATGAACAAAATGAACACAGTAAACACAGTGAACACAGTAAACACAGTGAATACAGTAAACACAGTGAATACAGTGAATACAGTAAACACAGTGAACACAGTGAAACACAGTGAATACAGAACACAGTAAACACAGTAAACACAGAGAACACAGTAAACACAGTAAACACAGAACACGAACACAGTAAACACAGTAAACACAGTGAACACAGAACACAGTAAACACAGTAAACACAGTGAACACAGTGAACACAGTAAACACAGTAAACACAGTGAACACAGTAAACACAGTGAACACAGTGAACACAGTAAACACAGTGAACACAATGAACACAGTGAAACACAGTAAACAGTGAATACAGCGAACACAGTAAAGACAAACACAGTGAACACAGTAAACAGTAAACAGTGAACACAGTAAACAGTAAACACAGTGAACACAGAACACAGTAAACACAGACACAGTGAACACAGTAAACACAGTAAACACAGTGAACACAGTAAACACAGTAAACACAGTAAACACAGTGAACACAGTAAACACAGTAAACACAGTGAACACAGTAAACACAGTAAACACAGTAACACAGAACACAGTAAACACAGTAAACACAGTAAACACAGAACACAGTGAACACAGTAAACACAGTAAACACAGTGAAACACAGTGAACACAGTAAACACAGTGAAACAGTGAACACAGTACAGTGAAACACAGTGAACACAGTGAAACACAGTAAACACAGTAAACACAGTAAACACAGTAAACACAGTAAACACAGTGAACAGTGAACACAGTAAACACAGAACACAGTAAACACAGAACACAGTAAACACAGTAAACAGTAAACACAGTAAACAGTGAACAGTAAACACAGTAAACACAGTGAAACACAGTGAACAAAGTACAGTGAAACACAGTAAACACAGTAAACAGTGAACAGTGAAACACAGTAAACACAGTGAACACAGTAAACACAGTGAATACAGTGAACACAGTACAGTAAACACAGTGAAACACAGTAAACACAGTAAACACAGTAAACACAGTAAACACAGTGAACACAGTAAACACAGTAAACACAGTAAACACAGTGAACACAGTAAACACAGTGAACACAGTGAACACAGTAAACACAGTAAACACAGCGAACACAGTAAACACAGTAAACACAGTAACACAGTAAACACAGTAAACACAGAACACAGTAAACACAGTAAACACAGTGAACAGTAAACACACAGTGAACACAGTGAACACAGTGAACACAGTGAAACACAGTGAACACAGTGAACACAGTGAACACAGTAACAGTAAACAGTGAACAGTAAACACACAGTAACACAGTAAACACAGTAAACACAGTAAACACAGTAAACACAGTAAACACAGTAAACACAGTAAACACAGTAAACACAGTAAACACAGTAAACACAGTAAACACAGAACACAGTAAACACAGTAACACAGTAAACAGTAAACAGTGAAACAGTAAACAGTAAACACAGTAAACAAAGTAAACACAGTCAAGGAACACAGTAAACACAGTAAACACAGTAAACACAGTAAACAAGTAAACAGTAAACACAGTAAACACAGTAAACACAGTAAACACAGAGAACACAGTAAACACAGTAAACACAGTAAACGAACACAGTAAACACAGTAAACACAGTAAACACAGTAAACACAGTGAAACACAGTACAGTGAAACACAGTAAACACAGTAAACACAGTAAACACAGAACACAGTAAACACAGTGAATACAGTGAACACAGTAAACACAGTGAACACAATAAACACAGAACAAAGTAAACACAGTGAATACAGTGAATACAGTAAACACAGTGAACACAGTAAACACAGTGAAACAGTGAACACAGTGAAACACAGTAAACAGTAAACACAGTAAACACAGTGAACACAGTAAACACAGTAAACACAGTGAAACACAGTAAACACAGTGAACACAGTGAAACACAGTAAACACAGTAAACACAGTGAACACAGTGAAACACAGTAAACACAGTGAACACAGTAAACACAGTAAACACAGTAAACAGTAAACAGACAGTGAACACAGTAAACACAGTAAACACAGTAAACACAGTAAACAGTGAACAGTAAACACAGTAAACAGTGAACAGTAAACACAGTGAACACAGTAAACACAGAACACAGTAAACACAGTGAAACAGTGAACACAGTAAACACAGTGAACACAGTGAACACAGTAAACACAGTGAATACAGTGAACACAGTAAACACAGAACAGTGAACACAGTGAAACAGTGAACAGTAAACAGTGAACAGTAAACACAGAACACAGTGAAACACAGTAAACACAGTGAATACAGTGAATACAGTAAACACAGTGAATACACAGTGAACACAGTAAACACAGTGAATACAGTGAACACAGTAAACACAGTAAACACAGTAAACACAGTGAAACACAGTAAACACAGTAAACACAGTAAACACAGAACACAGTAAACACAGTAAACACAGTAACACAGAACACAGTAAACACAGTAAACACAGTAAACACAGTAAACACAGTAAACACAGTAAACACAGTAAACACAGTGAACACAGTAAACACAGTAAACACAGTAAACACAGTAAACACAGTAAACACAGTGAACACAGTGAACACAGTAAACACAGTGAAACACAGTAAACACAGTAAACAGTACAGTGAACACAGTAAACACAGTGAATACACAGTAAACACAGTAAACACAGTAAACACAGTGAATAAGTGAACACAGTAAACACAGTGAACACAACACAGTAAACACAGTGAACACAGTAAACACAGTAAACACAGTAAACACAGAACACACAGTAAACAGACAGTGAACACAGCAAACACAGTGAACACAGTAAACACACAGTGAACACAGTAACACACAGTGACGAACACAGTAAAGACAGTGAACAGTGAAACAGTAAACACAGAACACAGTAAACACAGTGAACACAGTAAACACAGTAAACAAAAACACAGTGAACACAGTAAACACAGTAACACAGTAACACAGTAAAGACACACAGTAAACACAGTAAAACACAGTAAACAGAACAGTAACACAGTAACACAGTAAACACAGTGAACACAGTACAAACACAGTAAACACAGTAACACAGTAAACACAGTGAACACAGTGAACACAGTAAACACAGTGAACACAGTAACAGTAAACACAGTAAACACAGAACACAGTAAACACAGTGAAACACAGTAAACACAGAAACACAGCATAAACACAGTAAACAGTGAACAGTACAGAACACAGTAAACACAGTGAACACAGAACAAAGTAAACACAGTGAATACAGTGAATACAGTAAACACAGTGAACACAGTAACACAGTGAACACAGTAAACACAGTGAATACAGTGAACACAGTAAACACAGTAAACACAGTAAACACAGAACACAGTGAAAGTGAACACAGTAAACACAGTGAATACAGTGAACACACAGTAAACACAGTAAACACAGAACACAGTAAACACAGTAAACACAGTGAACACAGTAAACACAGTAAACACAGAGAACACAGTAAACACAGTAAACACAGAGAACACAGTAAACACAGTAAACACAGTAAACACAGTAAACACAGTGAACACAGTAAACACAGTAAACACAGTAAACACAGTAACACAGTAAAGAACACAGTGAACACAGTAAACACAGTGAACACGGTACAGTGAAACACAGTAAACACAGTGAAACACAGTAAACACAGTGAACACAGTAAACACAGTAAACACAGTAAACACAGTAAACACAGTAAACACAGTAAACACAGTAACCAGTAACAGTGAAAACACAGTGAACACAGTAAACACAGTAAACACAGTGAACAGAGAACACAGTAAACACAGTGAACAGTAAACACAGTGAAACACAGTGAAACAGTAAACACAGTAAACACAGTGAACACAGTAAACACAGTACACAGTAAACACAGTACAGTAAACACAGTAAACACAGT
>JACRUU010000011.1:2078388-2090888 GCA_030449085.1 Kryptopterus vitreolus | reverse complement strand
ACTTCTGTAATGTGTGTGTGTGTGTGTGTGTGTGTACAGACATATAAACAGACGAGGTGTTTTTCTGTTCACAATATCAAATAACATGTTGTTGTATTATTGTTTAAAGGTAAAAGAAACTCTTTGAGATTTTATTATGGCTCTAGAATGTGGTTCAGTGATTTAGGCGTTGGCCTCTGCACCGGCAGATCGCAGGTTCACGTCCCAGCACCAGTACCACTAATCTACCACTAGAGGGCGCTTGAGCACGTAATCCCTCAATAGCGCAGTGTTAAGTCTCTCTTAATAAAAAACTTACAAGTAAAAGTAAAACTTGATCGTCATATTTCAGGCCATTCATCAGTTTTTCCTCACAAGACAATAAGAAATGTTGTACACAATGATTCACAGCTGCGTTATAAATGTCAACTGTAGAATGTGGAAGTTGTACTTGTCATTTTACAAACACTTTACGAATCACGTTATAATACAAATAACTCTAAGGTGAATTACAAAAAGAGAAATAAAATCTTAACTCAACAACAAGGTTCCTGTTTTATCACCCTTTAATATAAACACAACTCACTGTATTTTATAATGGCTTTTGTGTTACAGCTTTTCATGTATTCTGATATAAACCCTCCAACAGCGCTTTTGATGTATGCACTGTTTATGAACATGTTACGCCGACTCAGAAACACAAAACCACAAAATCCAAACTTGTTGTTTTTAGTCCAGTCTGTTCACTTGGCTTTCATTTGAATAATCACATGCTGAGAATGTGACATGTTTAATATTATGGTCATATTGATACCCCACGTTAAACACGAGTGTCAGTCTTGTGACCCAAAGAATGTCTGAAAACTTCCCTACTTGGGTCTCGTCACCACGGCGACCATCTTCTGCTTTTTCTTTGTTCTCACATAAATGCAACATCCTATAATATCCTCATCTTTATCCTATAGATGTTTCTACCAACCTTTCATTTTAAACAAAGGAAGAGACGACGTGACAAAATTAATACTGAGTAAATATTTATTCTTTTATAATTAACAGAATTCTTTACATCGTGTTTATATAGTGTTTATATGGAGTTTATATAGTGTTTATATGGAGTTTATATAGGAGTGTTTATATGGAGTTTATATAGTGTTTATATGGAGTTTATATAGTGTTTATACGGAGTTTATATAGTGTTTATACGGAGTTTATATAGTGTTTATACGGAGTTTATATAGTGTTTATATGGAGTTTATATAGTGTTTATACGGAGTTTATATAGTGTTTATATGGAGTTTATATAGTGTTTATATAGTGTTTATATGGAGTTTATATGGTGTTTATATGGAGTTTATATGGTGTTTATACGGAGTTTATATAGTGTTTATATGGAGTTTATATAGTGTTTATACGGAGTTTATATAGTGTTTATATGGAGTTTATATAGTGTTTATATAGTGTTTATATGGAGTTTATATGGTGTTTATATGGAGTTTATATAGTGTTTATACGGAGTTTATATAGTGTTTATATAGTGTTCGGAGTTTATATAGTGTTTATATGGAGTTTATATAGTGTTTATATAGTGTTCATATGGAGTTTATATGGTGTTTATATGGAGTTTATATAGTGTTTATATGGAGTTTATATGATGTTTATATAGTGTTTATATGGAGTTTATATGATGTTTATATAGTGTTTATATGGAGTTTATATGATGTTTATATAGTGTTTATATGGAGTTTATATGTTAGTGGAGTTTATATGATGTGTTTTATAGTGTTATGTTTATATGGTTTATATGGTTTTATATGGAGTTAATAGGAGTTTTATAGGAGTTTTCTATGGTGTTTATATGTGTTTATATGGAGTTTATATGGTGGTTTATATGGAGTTTATATGTTTATATGTTTATATGTGTTTATATGTTGAGATGGTTTGGTACCATTGGATTGGGTAAACAGGATATAACATCATGTCCCAATGATGCTGCACGTCTCCTTCTGTCTTAATAATCATGTAGCTCTGCACTGAATCTCACACTCGTCTTGGGAAAGAAACACAATGACGGGTAAGAGAGGGTGGATTTTATGTCTTTGTATATATTTTTTTTCCTTTCTTGTTATTTTATTCGCCAAGCAGCATAGGAATTACATTTATCTATGTATATCAAGTATAAATATAACATATACACACACACACACACACACACACAACACACATATACATATATCTATATATATATATATATATATATATATATATATATATATATATATATATATATTATTTTACACTATATAATCAAATTTTGTCACCACATTTTCTAGACTTTAGTGTGCAACAATAATGGTTTATAATTTAAAATAATAATGAAACATGAAATGCTTGATGAGATAAAACATGTTCAATTAAGATCAAAGTCACTGAACTTCAGCTTTAACACCAGATAAATATAAATCATTCGGAAGGAAAATGTTTAATTCTGGTGTTTTTTCTACAGAATTTAGTGTTTTAAGTTTTATGTTCATTTTTAGTAAAGCAACACAAATGTTTCAGAATTAGACCTTCGTTATGACTGGAGTTAAAGTTTCACATTCGTTTCTCAGGTAGAAATGTAGATTTTAGGGTTTAAAATCGATAAGAGTAAAAATGTTAAAGTACTATTTAAAGTATAAAAATAAACGTCATGTAAAAGGAAAAAATGGACTTATGGAGAAAGGAATATTTTTTTGTTTTTAAATGATGCCGAGCTGAAATGAAACAGGAGTGATGAGGATGTGTTTAACATGTAAAGAGCAGAAAATACAGAGAATTTTGTGAAAATGTAACGAGTAAAAGTAAAAAGTCGGCTGAAAAATAATGACTTCAGTATAAATACACAAAAATTCTACATAAATACGATAATGAAGTGTTTGTTCTGCACTCTGTGATTATTACACAATTCTTAAGAACAAAATCAAATTCACATTTAGATTCTCCTCTGTCACGATTTACTGCTTTAATTTGATGTGTTTTGTGGAAAAGTTTAAAATATGTTAATGATTCGAATGTAAAATTCAAACTCATCAACATTAAATGGAATTTTTGAGGTTAAATGAGATGAACAATGGAATTTATTTCTGTGCTTCACTACAATATTTATAATCTAAGTGCAAACTAATCACTAATTCTACAGTATATAATTCCTCCCGAACACAAGACTACACATGAACAGCAACTTTTGATGGTGTTAACAAATGAAAAAAGTAATATATATATATATATATCTATATATATATATATATATATATATATATATATATATGATATATATATATATATATCCTTTAACACAAACACTATGAGATAAAAGTATATAAAATAAAATGATATGAAATAAAATATATTTTAAAAATCATAATCTGTCTGTACTTAATACAGTTCATGGAAAAGACTCGAATGTTACTGTTATTACACAATCTATTAATATATATTAAACTTATTATGAACCGAAAACCTTTTCTATTTAAATTCTTTTACACTGATGTTGTGACGAATCAGGAGTTTCTTCCATCATTTCTTCATCTGTAAAAATCCGAGTTTAAAACACAATGTGAACTCTACACTGAACTCTACACTGAACTCTACACTGAACTCTACACTGAATTCTACACTGAACTCTACACTGAACTCTACACTGAACTCTACACTGAATTCTACACTGAATTCTACACTGAACTCTACTAATTCACTGAATTCTACACTGAACTCTACACTGAATTCTACACTTAATTCTACACTGAACTCTACACTGAACTCTACACTGAATTCTACACTGAATTCTACACTGAATTCTACACTGAACTCTACACTGAACTCTACACTGAATTCTACACTGAACTCTACACTGAATTCTACACTGAATTCTACACTGAACTCTACACTGAATTCTACACTGAATTCTACACTGAACTCTACACTGAATTCTACACTGAATTCTACACTGAATTCTACACTGAATTCTACACTGAATTCTACACTGAATTCTACACTGAATTCTACACTGAATTCTACACTGAACTCTACACTGAATTCTACACTGAATTCTACACTGAACTCTTCACTGAAATACAGATCATTAAAAAAGTGAATTAACACATTGTGACAGTGATAGTGATATTTACAGTGATAGTGATTGTGACAGGAACAGTGAGAGTGACAGTGATAGTGACAGGGACAGTGCTAGTGATATTGACAGTGATAGTGACAGGGACAGTGATAGTTACAGTGACAGGGACAGTGACATTGATAGTGACAGGGACAGTGATATTGATAGTGACAGGGACAGTGATATTGATAGTGACAGGGACAGTGATAGTTACAGTGACAGGGACAGTGATATTGATAGTGACAGTGACAGGGACCGTGATATTGACAATAATAGTTACAGTGACAGGGACAGTGATAGTGATATTGACAGGGACAGTGATAGTGATATTGACAGTGATATTGACAGGGACAATGATAGTGATATTGACAGGGACAATGATAGTGATATTGACAGGGAGAGTGATAGTGATATTGACAGGGACAATGATAGTGATATTGACAGGGAGAGTGATTGTGATATTGACAGGGAGAGTGATTGTGATATTGACAGGGACAGTGATTGTGATATTGACAGGGAGAGTGATTGTGATATTGACAGGGAGAGTGATATTGACAGGGAGAGTGATTGTGTTATTGACAGGGACAGTGATTGTGATATTGACAGGGAGAGTGATTGTGATATTGACAGGGAGAGTGATTGTGTTATTGACAGGGACAGTGATTGTGATATTGACAGGGACAGTGATTGTGATATTGACAGGGAGAGTGATTGTGATATTGACAGGGAGAGTGATTGTGATATTGACAGGGACAGTGATTGTGATATTGACAGGGAGAGTGATTGTGATATTGACAGGGAGAGTGATTGTGATATTGACAGGGACAGTGATTGTGTTATTGACAGGGAGAGTGATATGATATTGACAGGGACAATGATAGTGATATTGACAGGGACAATGATAGTGATATTGACAGGGAGAGTGATAGTGATATTGACAGGGAGAGTGATAGTGATATTGACAGGGACAATGATAGTGATATTGACAGGGACAATGATAGTGATATTGACAGGGACAGTGATAGTGATATTGACAGGGACAGTGATAGACAGGGACAATGATATTGACAGGGAGAGTGATAGTGACATTGACAGGGAGAGTGATAGTGATATTGACAGGGACAGTGATAGTGATATTGACAGGGACAGTGATTGTGATATTGACAGGGAGAGTGATTGTGATATTGACAGGGAGAGTGATTGTGATATTGACAGGGAGAGTGATTGTGTTATTGACAGGGACAGTGATTGTGATATTGACAGGGACAATGATAGTGATATTGACAGGGACAGTGATTGTGATATTGACAGGGACAGTGATAGTGATATTGACAGGGAGAGTGATAGTGATATTGACAGGGAGAGTGATTGTGATATTGACAGGGAGAGTGATTGTGATATTGACAGGGAGAGTGATTGTGATATTGACAGGGAGAGTGATTGTGATATTGACAGGGAGAGTGATTGTGATATTGACAGGGAGAGTGATTGTGATATTGACAGGGAGAGTGATTGTGATATTGACAGGGAGAGTGATTGTGATATTGACAGGGAGAGTGATTGTGATATTGACAGGGAGAGTGATTGTGATATTGACAGGGAGAGTGATTGTGATATTGACAGGGAGAGTGATAGTGATATTGACAGGGAGAGTGATTGTGATATTGACAGGGACAGTGATTGTGTTATTGACAGGGAGAGTGATAGTGATATTGACAGGGACAATGATAGTGATATTGACAGGGACAATGATAGTGATATTGACAGGGACAGTGATAGTGATATTGACAGGGACAGTGATAGTGATATTGACAGGGAGAGTGATAGTGACATTGACAGGGAGAGTGATAGTGATATTGACAGGGACAGTGATTGTGATATTGACAGGGAGAGTGATTGTGATATTGACAGGGACAGTGATTGTGATATTGACAGGGAGAGTGATTGTGATATTGACAGGGAGAGTGATTGTGATATTGACAGGGAGAGTGATTGTGATATTGACAGGGACAGTGATTGTGATATTGACAGGGACAGTGATTGTGATATTGACAGGGAGAGTGATAGTGATATTGACAGGGAGAGTGATAGTGATATTGACAGGGAGAGTGATTGTGATATTGACAGGGAGAGTGATTGTGATATTGACAGGGAGAGTGATAGTGATATTGACAGGGAGAGTGATTGTGATATTGACAGGGACAGTGATTGTGATATTGACAGGGACAATGATAGTGATATTGACAGGGACAGTGATTGTGATATTGACAGGGAGAGTGATAGTGATATTGACAGGGACAGTGATAGTGATATTGACAGGGACAGTGATTGTGATATTGACAGGGACAGTGATTGTGATATTGACAGGGAGAGTGATAGTGATATTGACAGGGAGAGTGATAGTGATATTGACAGGGACAGTGATTGTGTTATTGACAGGGACAGTGATTGTGATATTGACAGGGACAGTGATTGTGATATTGACAGGGACAGTGATTGTGATATTGACAGGGACAGTGATTGTGATATTGTGAGATTGTGCAGTAAACATTAAAAAATCTGAACACTAATCTCTTCTTTCTTTTGTTTTTAGATCCAAACAAATCACTTTTTGTGCTGGACTTCTCCGAGTTTTACGACCGGGAATTTAACTACAGCGACATTCTAAACACAAGTTTTATTCTGGATGAGACGACCTTCGCGTGCCAGCCGTTCACCATCTCGCTCTCCATTAACGTGGCCATGTGCATTCTGTTCCTGCACATCTTCCTCCTCGCTGTACCTGGAAACCTGACCGTCGCTCTGGTGATCCTCTGGAACCGGCGCTTCCTTTCTCCGTCCGACATCTACCTGTTCCACCTGATCATCGCCGACCTGCTGCTGGCCCTCACCCTGCCCTTCTTCTCCACCTCCGTCATCATTGGTTGGGTCTTCGGTGAAGCCATGTGCAAGCTGGTGAACGTAGTAAAAGAGGCGAACTTCTACACCAGCATCCTCTTTTTGGTGTGCATTAGCGTGGATCGCTACATGGTGATTGTGCGAGCGATGGAGGCCCGGAAGGTCCAGCGGTTCATGTGTAGCTGGGTGGTTTGCGCTGTGGTCTGGGTTCTGGGTTTCCTGCTCTCCCTTCCTGCTTTGTACAACGAAGCTCATTACAGCGAAGGTTACGACCTGCCACTGTGTGCCGAACGTTTTGAACTCGACAGCGCAGACGAATGGAGAATAGCGACTCGGCTAATGAGGCACCTTCTGGGTTTCCTGCTACCGTTGTGCATCATGTTGACGTGCTACGGCGTGACGGTCGCTCGGCTTCTGCGTACGCGAGGTTTTCAGCGCCAGAGAGCCATGAAAGTGATTGCAGCCGTGATGGCGGCGTTCTTGTTGTGCTGGACGCCCTTTAACTTAGCCACCGTGGTCGATACGCTCATGAGAAGCGATGTGCTGGAAAGTGGCTGTACGGCTCAACACGCCGTGAGCTTGGCCATGTTCATCACACAGAACCTGGCGCTGCTGCACTGCTGCATCAACCCCATGTTGTACGCCTTTGTGGGAGAGAAGTTCAGGAAAAGGTTCTTCCACATGATCCACAAGACACGGCCGACAGAGCGCAGTACGCCGTCCAGGTCCACAAGGTCCACGTCGCAGACGTCCGAGGGAGTGTCTCATTTCCTTTGAGAAGCAGGTTTTGTAGAATCTCACAGCGTTGATATTCATTCCTTCATTCATTCATCTTTTACCGCTTTATTCGATATTCCCTCGGGTTGAGGGGAATCTCAGGGGTCACATTCTCACACACACACATTCACACACTAGGGACAATTTTCCAAGGTGCCAATAAACCTACCGTACATGTTTTTGGACCGGGAGGAAACCGGAGAAAAACCCCTGAGGCACGAGAACATGCACAAAGTCCACGACTGGAATCGAACCACCAGCGCTTAAAAAGGGTTTATTTTGAAAGGCATGCTGCTGTACTGTAGACGAGGTGCTATCACAAAAGTTTGAGACTAGTTTTGTAACACGCCACCAGATGGCAGCACAGACCTGCTCGCACAATCACAGGGGGCAGCGACCTTCATAAGTCAGTGTGCCAAAAGACCTCGTAGACCTTGATCTGTGTGATCTCCTCACGGCATGACCCCCCCCCCACACACACACACTATTTGCCAAATATGCGTCTGATTTGTGGAGCAGATATCACGGAGGATGCTTTACACTCGTCAAAAAGAAAATTCCCAAAAGTACTTTCTTGTAATCAGAAATCTCAGAACCTTTTGTTCGTGTAACTCCTGAGATTCAACAATGAAATGGTGACATGAATTATATTTACTATTCTAATTATCTGCTATAAAAACACATTCCTGTGGCTGCTACGGCTGTGTAAAATGTCCAATCTGGCAACCCAGTCTCACCATCCTCCTCCTGTTCCAAGCGTCTGATAACGTCATTCCTGCTCCAGCGCTTCTTCAGTTTCACTTTGACCACCAGGTGCCAATCATGTTCTATTCTTGTAGAATATTTGTTTCTTTACTGTTGTCTTTCCAACGTGGGCATTAATTGTGAAATGTGAAATGTACTCAGATGTTAATAAGAACTTTATGAAGCTAAACTTTATACACATCAGAAATAAACCTTCTGGTCTGTAATATTTATTATTTAAAGCAAAGTTACTGCGGCGCGCAACCACATTTGACCCGGAGCTTTGAATAATGTCACAAACATGTTTTGAAAATGTAATTGTAATATATGTGTAAAGGATTTATTGGTCTGAGCTGGAAGGAATCGAGATAAACAACAGTTCACTTTCAAACATCTGTTCAGTATCTCACTGTGGGAATCTTCTCGGGCGTGACCGATCCAGGAAGCACCAATCACACCACGACTGTCGGAGTGACAGACCAATCACGACAGAGATGCAGGAGTCCCGCCTCCCTATTCCATATGTGCCCCGGTGCTTTCCTACACTTATACTACATTTTTACTATCTTTCATACTGGACTTTTCCGTCCCGCTCCCGCAGGGTTCTGTCCCGCAAAAATATATGTTATTTTGTCCCGTTCACGCAAAAATGTTATTTTGTTCGCAGTATTTAAGTTTAGTTCCGCTCCATTCATGTATAAATATGTTATTTTCTCAGGCAGGCGATATTTAAGTCATTCCCGAACTTGTGCCTGTATAGCGTTTATTTAGATTTTAGTTGATATTCTTACTTTTGCAGTAGATTATTATCAGTTTATTTGTTTTTAGTATATTTTTTTTATATATAAATACATTTATATATATTTTTAAGAGCATTTTGAGGGAATAACTGCATTCTCCCGCACACACATATTTATATATATTTATATTATGTATATATATATATAAATATATATATATATATATATATATATATATATATATATATATATTTCTGCACGAACCCGCTTCACCATCAAATCTCGTCCCACGCTGCGTCGCGTCACGTCTGGCGGGTCTCTACATCATTCTCACACCAGGACACGCCCACATACTCACACCGGGACACGCCCACATTCTCACACCGGGACACGCCCACATTCTCACACCGGGACACGCCCACATACTCACACCGGGACACGCCCACATACTCACACCGGGACACGTCCAAATAATCACACCGGGACACGCCCACATACTCACACTAGGACACGCCCACTTACTCACACCAGGACACGCCCACACTGTGTACACTGATAAATATTTACACTCTGTGAGATTATAACAGGAATGAAACCTGACCAATCAGAAATAACACACAGTTCACACTCATTAATATGCAAGTAAATTTTTGATTTTGAATAGCACTGAATATAAAAAGTCCTTATAATGGTAATAAAGTTCATTAATATATTGCGTGAAAATAAATGATCATTTGTCTGTGTGGTGAATAAAAAAGTAATAAAGTATTCTAGTATAAAAAGATATAATACATACAGTTACACTCTTTATATTACTAGTAATCACTGCAGTCCACCACATTGTCCTGTATAAATTGACCCCGCCCATATTAAAGAAAGGAGAAATGATGTGGCCCTCTGAGAAAAACGTTTGGGGCCCCTGATTTAAAAGATAGAGTTGTTGCATCAGAGTGACAAAGAAGAATTTTCTTTCGTTCTTTTTCTCTCTTTTTTTTTACTCTTATGAATGTCTTATGTTAATGAGTTTAATCTAATGATTATGTCATAATTATCTGTTCCTTTTGTATTAATGTGTCATTTATATAAAGTTTAAACAATGTAATTTGTTAAATAATATTTTATGAATAATATTGTATGAAATTATAATAGAATAAATCAAATTAAGGAAATACACATTGTAAAAAATAAAAATATAAAAAATAGAATTTGTTTATTTTTGTAAGAGTGCATTTGCTTAATAACGATGTGTTACAAGTGTGTGTTTTTGTGTTTTACATTGAAAATGATATTTTTAACTCTTTTACTGATTTCAGCATCTTTTAACAAACGTCTTTTAAGCCTTCATTCATTGTTTGGAATTGTCAGGATTTTTTCTTTTTAAATGAACTTAAAGTCGGTAAAAAAAAATTAAATAAATAAATAATCCATAGCGTTCGCATTGCTCAGCATTTTATTCATGACACAAATCTGTGTATGGATTAAACAGTCACACTCACACTGCCTTTTTATAGCGCTGATATTATTGTAAATGTTTTCATTTTTAATACAAATAAATATAATGCAATCGAAGTGCGAAGAGTAAACAAAACAAACTGTATATATTATCACTTTATACGTTATAGGTATCAGATTATACTTGCACACACACACACACACACACACACACACACACACACACACACACACACACACACACACACACACACACACATGTAGTATGTGCATGTGCATGGATTTGGCCATCTGACAAATATTGTAAAAGTAATGGTGGGTAAATAATCTATTTCCTCTGATTTCCCCACACGGTCCACACGGTGGCGCTGTGTCCCTGCGGCCCTCATTAGCTCATTATTTTCTGTTCGGTTGTTGATGTGTGAATTTTCTCTCTTGTATTTTGTTGTTTTGTGTTTTTCTACATTTTCCTCTTAAAGTTGTTGTTTTTTGAGGGTTTTTTTTGTACCAGAAAGATTTGTTTTAGAAATATTTTACATTTTTTATGGATTTCTAAACTAAATGTATTTTTTTGGTCATTTTCTACAATTTCAGGGAAATTTTGTATTTTTATTTTGGTATTTTTTAATAAAACTAAAGCGTCTGCAAGTTGTTTGTGTTTTGTTACACTGAATATTTTTATGATGTCATGGTAAAGATAAACAATCCAACACTGAGTCTATAAAGGATTCACATTGTTCACTTTAATAATGTCAATATTATAACAAATAATAACAAATATCTGATTCATTTGTATGAAATGTATTTTTTCTAAACTGTTTTCTGTGTTTTTTCACTTTCACTGCACTATTTAATGTAACGTCTCTCGCTGGGATTCACTTTGTTTCTCTGTAACGTGTAAGTGTCGCTTTTACAGCGTTGTTTATTTACATTCTATTTCTCTGTTAGTTTATCTTCTGTTTCTTTGCTTTATCTTTTATATATTTATACTTTATTTATATTTACACTTTATTTATATTTACACTTTATTTATATTTACACTTTATTTATATTTACACTTTATTTATCAGGAGTTTGTAGTCGACATTATAATATATTTCTCTTTCTTGTTTTCTTGTGATCGTGACGTAAATTCCCTCATCATAACCATAACATTGTTTTCCATTTCTAACCATTTATATCAGATACACAACCTATACACACAACATACACACAACTTATACACACAACATACACACAACTTATACACACAACATACACACAACTTATACACACAACTTATACACACAACTTATACACACAACATACACACAACTTATACACACAACATATACACACAACATACACACAACTTACACACAACTTATACACACAACATACACACAACTTATACACACAACTTATACACACAACATACACACAACTTATACACACAACATACACACAACTTATGTTATACACACAAGTTACACACAACTACACACAACTTATACACACAACATACACACAACACACAACTTATACACACAACTTATACACACAACATACACACAACTTATACACACAACATACACACAACTTATACACACAACTTATACACACAACTTATACACACAACATACACACAAGTTATACACACAACTTATACACACAACATACACACAACTTATACACACAACTTATACACACAACATACACACAAATTATACACACAACTTATACACACAACATACACACAACTTATACACACAACTTATACA
>JACRUU010000011.1:2060888-2073388 GCA_030449085.1 Kryptopterus vitreolus | reverse complement strand
CACCGATAACAATCTAATCAACACAACACCGATAACAATCTAATCAACACAACACTGATAACAATCTAATCAACACAACACTGATAATCTAATCAACACAACACTGATAACAGTCTAATCAACACAACACTGATAACAATCTAATCAACAACACCGATAACAATCTAATCAACACAACACTGATAACACAACACCACTCTAATCAACACAACACTGATAACAATCTAATTAACACAACACCGATAACAATCTAATCAACACAACACTGATAACAATCAATAATCAACACAACACTGATAACAATCTAATCAACACAACACCGATAACAATCTAATCAACACAACACTGATAACAATCTAATCAACACAACACTGATAACAATCTAATCAACACAACACTGATAACAATCTAATCAACACAACACTGTCGATAACAATCTAATCAACACAACACTGATAATCTAATCAACACAACACTGATAACAATCTAATCAACACAACACTGATAATCTAATCAACACAACACTGATAATCTAATCAGTCACAACACTGATAACACTGAAACAATCACTCTAATCAACACAACACTGATAACAATCTAATCAACACAACACTAACACAACACCGATAACAATCTAATCAACACAACACCGATAACAATCTAATCAACACAACACTGATAACAACACAACACATCTAATCAACACAACACTGATAACAATCTAATCAACACAACACTCTAATCAACACAACACCGATAACAATCTAATCAACACAACACCGATAACAATCTAATCAACACAACACTGATAACAATCTAATCAACACAACACTGATAACAATCTAATCAACACAACACTGATAACAATCTAATCAACACAACACCGATAACAATCTAATCAACACAACACCGATAACAATCTAATCAACACAACACTGATAACAATCTAATCAACACAACACTAAACTAATCAACATAACAATCTAATCAACACAACACTAACAATCAATCAACACAACAACACCACAACACTGATAACAATCTAATCAACACAACACTGATAACAATCTAATCAACACAACACTGATAACAATCTAATCAACACAACACTGATAACAATCTAATCAACACAACACTGATAACAATCTAATCAACACAACACTGATAACAATCTAATCAACACAACACATAATCTAATCAACACAACACTGATAACAATCTAATCAACACAACACTGATAACAATCCCCGATCAACACTAATCAACACAACACCGATAACAATCTAATCAACACAACACTGATAACAATCAACACAACACTAATCAACACAACACCGATAACAATCTAATCAACACAACACTGATAACAATCTAATCAACACAACACTGATAACTAATCTAATCAACACAACACTGATAACAATCTAATCAACACAACACCGATAACAATCTAATCAACACAACACTGATAACAATCAACACAACACTAATCAACACAACACTGATAACAATCTAATCAACACAACACTGATAACAATCTAATCAACACAACACTGATAATCTAATCAACACAACACTGATAACAATCTAATCAACACAACACTGATAACAATCAACACAACACTAATCAACACAACACTGAACAATCTAAACAACACAACACCGATAACAATCTAATCAACACAACACTGATAACAATCTAATCAACACAACACTGATAACTAATCAACACAACACTGATAACAATCTAATCAACACAACACTGATAACAATCTAATCAACACAACACACAATGATAATCTAATCAACACAACACTGATAACAATCTAATCAACACAACACCTAATCAACACAACACCGATAACAATCTAATCAACACAACACCGATAACAATCTAATCAACACAACACTGATAACAATCTAATCAACACAACACTGATAACAATCTAATCAACACAACACTGATAACGATAACAATCTAATCAACACAACACTGATAACAATCTAATCAACACAACACTGATAACAATCTAATCAACACAACACTGATAACAATCTAATCAACACAACACAGATAACAATCTAATCAACACAACACTAACAATCTAATCAACACAACACAGATAACAATCTAATCAACACAACACATAATCAACACAACACTGATAACAGTCTAATCAACACAACACTATAACTCTAATCAACACAACACTGATAATCTAATCAACACAACACTGATAACAATCTAATCAACACAACACCGATAATCAACACAACACTGATAACAATCTAATCAACACAACACTGATAACAATCTAATCAACACAACACAATCACATAACAATCTAATCAACACAACACTGATAACAATCTAATCAACACAACACTGATAATCAACACATACACTCTAATCAACACAACACTGATAATCTAATCAACACAACACTGATAATCTAATCAACACAACACTGATAATCTAATCAACACAACACTGATAACTAATCAACACAACACTGATAACAATCTAACACAACACTGATAACAGATAATCTAATCAACACAACACTGATAACAATCAACAAACACTAATCAACACAACACCGATAATCTAATCAACACAACACTGATAACAATCAACACAACACTAATCAACAACAATCAACACAACACAACACAGATGATAACAATAATCTAATCAACACAACACTGATAACAATCTAATCAACACAACACTGATAACAATCTAATCAACACAACACAGATCTAATCAACACAACACTGATAATCTAATCAACACAACACTGATAACAATCTAATCAACACAACACTGATATAATCTAATCAACACAACACTGATAACAATCTAATCAACACAACACTGATAACAATCTAATCAACACAACACAGATAACAATCAACACAACACTGATAACAATCTAATCAACACAACACTGATAACAATCTAATCAACACAACACTGATAACAATCTAATCAACACAACACTGATAACAATCTAATCAACACAACACTGATAACAATCTAATCAACACAACACTGAACAATCTAATCAACACAACACTGATAACAATCTAATCAACACAACACTGATAACAATCTAATCAACACAACACTAATCAATCTAATCAACACAACACTGATAACAATCTAATCAACACAACACTGATAACAATCTAATCAACACAACACTGATAACAATCTAATCAACACAACACTGATAACAATCTAATCACAACACATAACAATCTAATCAACACAACACTGATAACAATCTAATCAACACAACACTGATAACAATCTAATCAACACAACACCGATAACAATCTAATCAACACAACACTGATAACAATCTAATCAACACAACACTAACAACACCACACTGATAACAATCTAATCAACACAACACTGATAACAATCAACACAACACTAATCAACACAACACTGATAACAATCAACACAACACTAATCAACACAACACTGATAACAATCAACACAACACTAAACAGTCAACACAACACTGATAACAATCAACACCACAATAATTAACACAACACCGATAACAATCTGCAAAAGAATGTAAACGTAAACGTTTGTTGTTTATAAAGTGTAAAAGTGTAACAGACGAGAATACAGAGACACTGAGATTTTACCAGCCAGATGTGGTTCTTCCCCAAACTGTACCCACAAATAAACAATAATAATAATAATAATAATACATTTTATTTAGAATCGCCTTTCAAAGCCATCAATGTCACTGTATAAAAAAATAAAACAGAGAATAAAATATAAAACAATATAAAGTGATAAACGATGTAAGTTGGTTGATAATGAAAAAGTTACACAGAAGAAGTGAGTTTAGATTTAAAAACAAAAAGAGAGTCGGTGTTACAGATGTGAGGAGGGGACAAAGAGTTCCAGCCTTCAGGAGCAGAGAGAGAGAGAGAGAGATGGAGGGAGGAGGAAGGCGTGAGTGGTGAGTGCAGGAGAGAGAGAGATGGAGGGAGGAGGAAGGCGTGAGTGGTGAGTGCAGGAGAGAGAGAGATGGAGGGAGGAGGAAGGCGTGAGTGGTGAGTGGAGGAGAGATGGAGGGAGGTGATAACAATCGATATCAACACAACACCGATAACAATCTAATCAACACAACACTGATAACAATCTAATCAACACAACACCGATAACAATCTAATCAACACAACACTGATAACAATCTAATCAACACAACACTGATAACAATCTAATCAACACAACACTGATAATCTAATCAACACAACACTGATAATCTAATCAACACAACACTGATAACAATCTAATCAACACAACACTGATAACAATCTAATCAACACAACACTGATAATCTAATCAACACAACACTGATAATCTAATCAACACAACACCGATAACAATCTAAACAACACAACACCGATAACAATCTAATCAACACAACACATAATCTAATCAACACAACACTGATAACAATCTAATCAACACAACACTGATAATCTAATCAACACAACACTGATAACAATCTAATCAACACAACACTGATAACAATCTAATCAACACAACACTGATAACAATCTAATCAACACAACACATAATCTAATCAACACAACACTGATAATCTAATCAACACAACACTGATAACAATCTAATCAACACAACACCAACACAACACCGATAACAATCTAATCAACACAACACTGATAACAGTCTAATCAACACAACACTGATAACAATCTAATCAACACAACACTGATAACAATCTAATCAACACAACACTGATAACAGTCTAATCAACACAACACTGATAACAATCTAATCAACACAACACTGATAACAATCTAATCAACACAACACTGATAATCTAATCAACACAACACTGATAACAATCTAATCAACACAACACTGATAATCTAATCAACACAACACTGATAACAATCTAATCAACACAACACTGATAACAATCTAATCAACACAACACTGATAACAATCTAATCAACACAACACTGATAACAATCTAATCAACACAACACTGATAACAATCTAATCAACACAACACTGATAACAATCTAATCAACACAACACTGATAATCTAATCAACACAACACTGATAATCTAATCAACACAACACTGATAACAATCAACACAACACTAAACACAACCTCAATCAACACAACACTGATAACAATCTAATCAACACAACACATAACACAACACCGATAACAATCTAATCAACACAACACATAATCTAATCAACACAACACCGATAACAATCTAATCAACACAACACTGATAACAATCTAATCAACACAACACTGATAACAATCTAATCAACACAACACTGATAACAATCTAATCAACACAACACTGATAACAATCTAATCAACACAACACTGATAACAATCTAATTAACACAACACCGATAACAATCTGCAAAAGAATGTAAACGTGTTGTTGTTTATAAAGTGTAAAAGTGTAACAGACGAGAATACAGAGACACTGAGATTTTACCAGCCAGATGTGGTTCTTCCCCAAACTGTACCCACAAATAAACAATAATAATAATAATAATACATTTTATTTAGAATCGCCTTTCAAAGCCATCAATGTCACTGTATAAAAAAATAAAACAGAGAATAAAATATAAAACAATATAAAGTGATAAACGATGTAAGTTGGTTGATAATGAAAAAGTTACACAGAAGAAGTGAGTTTAGATTTAAAAACAAAAAGAGAGTCGGTGTTACAGATGTGAGGAGGGGACAAAGAGTTCCAGCCTTCAGGAGCAGAGAGAGAGAGAGAGATGGAGGGAGGAGGAAGGCGTGAGTGGTGAGTGCAGGAGAGAGAGAGATGGAGGGAGGAGGAAGGCGTGAGTGGTGAGTGGAGGAGAGATGGAGGGAGGAGGAAGGCGTGAGTGGTGAGTGGAGGAGAGATGGAGATGGAGGAGGAAGGTGTGAGTGGTGAGTGGAGGAGAGATGGAGATGGAGGAGGAAGGTAGGAGGAAGGCGTGAGTGGTGAGTGGAGGAGAGATGGAGGGAGGAGGAAGGCGTGAGTGGTGAGTGAGTGGAGATGGAGAGAGGAGGAAGGCGTGGAGGAGAGGTGGAGGGAGGAGGAAGGCGTGAGTGGTGAGTGGAGGAGAGATGGAGGGAGGTGAGTGGTGAGTGGAGGAGAGATGGAGATGGAGGAGGAAGGTGTGAGTGGTGAGTGGAGGAGAGATGGAGATGGAGGGAGGAGGAAGGCGTGAGTGGTGAGTGGAGGAGAGATGGAGGGAGGAGGAAGGTGTGAGTGGTGAGTGGAGGAGAGATGGAGATGGAGGGAGGAGGAAGGCGTGTGAGTGGGAGGAAGGCGTGAGTGGAGGAGGGAGGTGAGTGGTGAGTGGAGAGAGATGGAGATGGAGGAGGAAGGTGTGAGTGGTGAGTGGAGGAGAGATGGAGATGGAGGAGGTGGAGGAGGGTGTGAGTGGTGAGTGGAGGAGAGATGGAGATGGAGGAGGAGGCGGTGTGAGCTGGTCAGGTGGAGGGAGAGAGTGGGAGGGAGGAGGAAGGTGTGAGTGGTGAGTGGAGGAGAGATGGAGATGGAGGGAGGAGGAAGAATGGAGGAGGAGTGCGCAGTGATGTGGGATTGGAATGATAATGTACTGTCGTGGATGAGGACGAGGACGAGGACGAGGATGAGGACGAGGATGAAGATGACTCCCAGACTCTTTATATGGGGAGATGGAGGGGGCGGAGCCTCAGTGGGTTTACGGAAGATCCGGGTTCGAGTCCCGGTATGGCCAAGCTGCTGCTCTTGGGTCCTTGAGCGAGACCTATAACCCTCTGTACTCCAGGGGGCGCTGTATCATGTCTGATCCTGCACTCTGACCCCAAATACCAACCTCAAACTGTGATATGTGAAGAATGTCACTGTGTTGTTTATGTTTATGTGATAAATAAAGGTTATTTATTGATATTGTATGATGGAGCGTCACTGGAGAGTTTTAGAGTGTTTTTAGTAACGATAAGCGTGAGCTCGGTTTGATCACGATTAAGTTTAAGGAATAGATGTGAATAGATTAAGCTTTTTATCGTGATTGTGTGCGAGGTGATGAAATGCAGTTAGAATGGAAACATAAATATCTTATTTATAATAAATATCAGTGATAAATAGTGATAAAGAAGAGTGTGAGGTGAAACATACAGGAGTGTAATGAGAGGTATTTGACTACTGTAGGGAGGTGGTTTCTTAATGGTTAATGAGTTCAAATCTCAGTCACACCGTGCTGTCACTTCTGGGCCCCTGAGCGAGGCCCTTAAATCATATCACCACTTATTTGTATGAAAGAGACAAATGTATACAAAAAGTATAAAGCTAGAGAACAAGAGAGAATGAAATGGTGTAGATTTATAAACCAGTGACGGCTCGTTATGTTTTCCAGTGTGACGAGTCGGCGATGGAGGAGGAAGTGTACGCGTACTACTACAACTATAGTGATCTGTCGCGCTCGTCACCGTGTACCGGTTCCCTGCAGGATGTAAACAGCATGTGGCTCGTGATCATCTACGTCATCGTGTCCTTCCTTGGCATATCGGGAAACTGTTTGGTGATGCTCGTCGTGTGCACCATGAAGAGTCACAGAAGATCTACTGACATCTACTTAATGCACCTAGCAATGGCCGACCTGCTGTTCTCTCTCACGCTGCCTCTCTGGGCCGTCTACATCAACAGGTCCGATTGGATCTTCGGCACTTTTATGTGCAAGCTGATCTCGGGGATCCAGGAGACGGCGGTGTACGGAGGCGTGTTCTTGTTGGCGTGCATCAGCGTCGACCGCTACATGGCCATCGTCAAAGCCACGCACTTCTTCTCAAAGCAGCACCATGTAGTGAGGATAGTGTGTGGGTTGGTATGGCTAGGAGCCACTGTATTGTCCATCCCTATCGTGGTTCAGCGTGAAGCCATCGCATTACACGACCCGAACGTGCTGAACTGCTACGAGAACATCACGGAGAACATGGACGACTGGCGCTTGGGATTGCGAGTCGTCAGACACGTCGTCGGCTTTTTCTTTCCTCTCACGGTCATGACTTTCTGCTACAGCTGCACGATTGGAACCCTCTCCAGAGCACGCAACAGCCAAAAACACAAAGCAATGAGAGTCATCCTGTGTGTGGTGTTGGCTTTTATCATCTGCTGGCTGCCCAATAACCTGGCTGTGCTGATGGACACGCTGATGCGAGGTCAACTCATCACCGACACCTGTCAGAACCGCGATACGCTGGACCTGACCATGTACATCACTCAGGCTCTGGCCTTCATGCACTGCGCCATCAATCCCGTCCTCTACGCCTTTGTGGGGAAGAAATTCAGGAACCATCTGCTGACTTTTCTCTCCAAAAAGGGACTGGTTTCCCGGGACGTCCTCACCCGCTACCGAGCCGCCTCGGCCTACAGCTCAGGAAGCACCAAACACACTTCTGTCACTCTGTGAAGCTTCCAACACACTTCCAACATGAAATCATTCTTATCTTCCTCAGGACTTCCTGTACAGCACAAACAACAACATTTATATTCACATATCAAACTATAGCCATTAACATGTTATATCATATTACAGACTACACCAGGGGAAATATATATATATATATATATCATCTATAACTCGACAACTAGAATTCATACATTCGTTTAATGACTTGTTTGTCTGCAGCTTGAATTCCTTTTTTATTTCAAATGTCTTGTTTTCTAACATTTCATTTGAACTTTGTTGATCGTTACATTTCATTCCTAAAGCACAGATTACAGAGTTTATAGTTTATAAAAAAGGACAAAGAGAGTTTCAAAGAGGAACTGAGAAATGATTTGCAAAAAATAGATATATATATATTCCTGAGACCTCATTTTTCATTTTTTTCCAAACAATGACCTTTTTGACTGGAAATGTTTAATGAAATAAACATTTTGGACTTAAAGTATCTGCATGGTGCATGTGGTGGAGCGGGAGGGAAAAGTTCTTCAGTTAGAGGAAAAAATCCACCTTAAAGTGTTTTAAATAGATTCACTTAATTTCATGCTTTAATATTATAAGAACTATAATACAACATAGTAATAAACATATATATATATATATATATATATATATATATATATATATATATATATATATATATATATATATATATATATATATATATATATATATATATATATATAAACACTTTCATTCTTTATATAATCCACACAAGCTGATTGACTTTGAATTCTCTGAAATCTCTAAATGAGTCACACAAACCGAAACCAGTTGAAAATCACCACTGATAACATCAACACAACTGCACAACCTGCAAAACACAACCTGTATAAATGAAAGAGATGAGAGATTTTTGCATATCATTTGCAGTAAGCGTGTGTTGGAGAAGTCTTAATTTCTGTATTTTCTTGGAGTTAATAAGAGAAACAGAGAAACCACTTTTTCACTTCGAGAAGACTTTTCTAGACAAAAAGCGCAACCAGTCAATATTATTACATGTTCACACATGTTCACACACACATACACACTGCTACACACACACACACACACACACAAAAACTTATACACACACAAACACACACACTACACACACACACACAAAACATACACACTGCTACATTATACACACACAAACATACACACTGCTGCTTACACACACACACATACACACACACAACATACACACTGCTACATTATACACACACACAAACATACACACTGCTGCATTATACACACACACAAACATACACACTGCTACATTATACACACACAAACATACACACTGCTACATTATACACACACACAAACATACACACTGCTACATTATACACACACACAAACACACACACTGCTACATTATACACACACAAACATACACACTGCTACACACACACAACATTATACACACACACAACACACTGCACACTGCTTTATACACACACAAACATACACACTGCTGCTTTATACACACACAAACATACACACTGCTACATTATACACACACACACATACACACTGCTACACACACACACAAAAATTATACACACACACAAACACACACAACACACACACAAACATACACACTGCTGCATTATACACACACACAAACATACACACTGCTACATTATACACACACACAAACATACACACTGCTGCACACAAACACACACACTGCTATTATACACACACACAAACATTATACACACACACAACACACACATACACACTGCTACATTATACACACACACAAACATACACACTGCTGCATTATACACACACACAACATACACACTGCTGCTGCATTATACACACACACACAAACATACACACTGCTACATTATACACACACACAACATACACACACTGCTTAATTATACACACACAAAACATACACACTGCATTATACACACACACAAACATACACACAACACAAACATGCTGCTTACACACACACAAACATACACACACAAACATACACACTGCTGCATTATACACACACAAACATACACAACACACACACAAACATACACACTGCTGCATTATACACACACAAACATACACACTGCTGCATTATACACACACACACATACACACTGCTGCATTATACACACACACAAACATACACACTGCTGCTATACACACACAACACACTGCTGCACACACACACACACACAAACACAAACATACACACTGCTGCATTATACACACACAAACATACACACTGCTGCTTTATTATACACACACACAAACATACACACTGCTGCATTATACACACACAAACAAACACTACAAACATACACACTGCTGCATTATACACACACACATACAAACATACACACTGCTGCATTATACACACACACAAACATACACACTGTACATACACACTGCTGCATTATACACACACACAACATACAACTGGCTGCCCTTACACACACACAAATACATACACACTGCTGCATTATACACACACACAAACATACAAACTGCACACACACAAAAACATACACACTGCTGCATTATACACACATACAAACATACACACTGCTGCATTATACACACACAAACATACAACTGCTGCATTATACATACACACTGCTGCATTATACACACACAAACAAAACACTACAAACATACACACTGCTGCATTATACACACACAAACATACACACTGCTGCATTATACACAACACACACAACATACACACTGCTGCATTATACACACACACATACAACTGCTGCATTATACACACACACAAACATACACACTGCTGCATTATACACACACACAAACATACACACTGCTGCATTATACACACACACAAACATACACACTGCTGCATTATACACACACACAAACATACACACTGCTGCATTATACACACATACAAACACACACACAAACATACACACTGCTGCATTATACACACATACAAACATACACACTGCTGCATTATACACACACACACACCTACAAACATACACACTGCTGCATTATACACACATACAAACATACACACTGCTGCATTATACACACACACAAACATACACACTGCTGCATTTATACACACACAAACATACACACTGCTGCTTTATACACACACAAACATACACACTGCTGCATTATACACACACAAACATACACACTGCTGCATACACACACACAAACATACACACTGCTGCATTATACACACACAAACATACACACTGCTGCATTATACACACACAAACATACACACTGCTGCTTTATTATACACACACACAAACATACACACTGCTGCATTATACACACACAAACATACACACTGCTGCTTTATTATACACACACAAACATACACACTGCTGCTTTATACACACACAAACATACACACTGCTGCATTATACACACACAAACATACACACTGCTGCATTATACACACACAAACATACACACTGCTGCACACAACACACACACTACACACTGCTGCATTATACACACACACAAACATACACACTGCTGCATACACACACACAAACATACACACACACAAACATACACACTGCTGCATTATACACACACACACACACATACACACTACACTGCTGCATTATACACACACACATACAACTGCTGCCTTATACACACACACACATACACAATGCTGCTGCATTATACACACACACAAACATACACACTGCTGCTTTACACACACATACACATGCTTTATATACACACATTAATAACACACCACTCTGCATACACACTGCTGCATTTACACACACACAAACATACACACACACACACACATACACACTGCTGCATTATACACACACACAAACATACACACTGCTGCACACACACAAACATACACACTGCTTTATACACACACACAAACATACACACTGCCGCATTATACACACACATACACACTGCTGCATTATACACACACAAACATACACACTGCTGCTTTAAACATACACACTGCTGCATTATACA
>JACRUU010000011.1:2025888-2050888 GCA_030449085.1 Kryptopterus vitreolus | reverse complement strand
GCGCTGATTTTATTAATGTGTGATTAACGCAGTCAAACTTCAGTGTGTGTCGTTTCCAGATCAGTTATCTTTCCTCTCCTGTTTTTGTTTTTTAATATAAAAAATAGCAGTAACATGTCTTTAATCACTCGCATGCACACTCGCACACACACTCACTCGCACGCACACTCGCACGCACACTCGCACGCACACTCACTCACTAGCACACTCGCGCACACACACTCGCCCACACACTCGCCCATTCACTCACACACTAGCACACACACTCGCGCACACTCGCCCACACTCACTAGCACACACGCACACTCGCACACACACTCGCCCATTCACTCACTCACTAGCACACTCGCACACACACTCGCCCATTCACTCACTCACTAGCACACTCGCACACACACTCGAACAAACACTCGCACACACACTCGCACACACACTTTCACAAACACTCACCTATTCACTCACTCACTAGCACACACGCGCACACACTCGCGCGCACACACACTCATTCATTCACTCACTCACTAGCACGCACACACACTCGCGCGCACACACACTCATTCATTCACTCACTCATTAGCACGCACACACACTCGCACACTCACTCGCGCACACACACTCGCACACACACTCGCACACACTCACTCACCCATTCACTCACTCACCCATTCACTCACTCACTAGCACACACTCGCACTCACACTCACTCACTCACACTCGCACACACTCACACTCGCACTCACTCACTAGCAAACACTTACACTCACTCACACACAATCGCACACGATCACACACAATTGCACACACTCACTCACTCTCACACTCACTCTCACACTCACTCTCACACTCACACTCACTCGCTCACACACACTTGCTCACTCACTCGCTCACTCACTTGCACACATGTCATGCCTAATGAATGAATATCAAAAGCATAATTGTGATGGAAGTATAAAATAAGCATGAGTGAGAGAAATATAAAATTAATAATCATTTTATTTTGAAGGAACTTTATTTTGAAGGTTATAGTATTAAAAAGTATTTATTTATAGTACATTAAGAACAGAAAAATATGTCATTAATGATGATTAAATATTTTAATCTGTTGACAGCCCTAATTAAAAGTAATTATAAGCAGGTTATATTATTATTAAATGAAAAGTAATTATGAGTAATGTTTTGTGGGTTAAATTTGCATGAAAATGATTATAAGTTAGATATATTTGGATTAAAGTGATATTAAATGTGTTAGATGTGGACTGGTGGATTTTTTTACTCAGTTCCTGTAGTGTCCAGGATTCAGTGTAATGACTCCACCCTGAGTAATCACATATTGTCAACATGCGAACTGATAACAAAGCAACACACACAATATACAGACGAATGTATCACACAAATGTACACACACAATATACAGACAAATGTATCACACAAATGTACACACACACAATATACAGACAAATGTATCACACAAATGTACACACACAATATACAGACGAAATGTACACACACAATCACACAAATGTACACACACAATATACAGACGAAATGTATCACACAAATGTACACACACAAATATACAGACGAAATGTATCACACAAATGTACACACACAATATACAGACAAATGTATCACACAAATGTACACACACAATATACAGACGAATGTATCACACAAATGTACACACACAATATACAGACGAAATGTATCACACAAATGTACACACACAATATACAGACGAATGTATCACACAAATGTACACACACACAATATACAGACAAATGTATCACACAAATGTACACACACACAATATACAGACAAATGTATCACACAAATGTACACACACACAATATACAGACAAATGTATCACACAAATGTACACACACAATATACAGACAAATGTATCACACAAATGTACACACACACAATATACAGACAAATGTATCACACAAATGTACACACACAATATACAGACAAATGTATCACACAAATGTACACACACAATATACAGACAAATGTATCACACAAATGTACACACACAAAATATACAGACAAATGTATCACACAAATGTACACACACAATATACAGACAAATGTATCACACAAATGTACACACACAAAATATACAGACAAATGAAACAAAAGTACACACACACAATATACAGTATCACACAAATGTACACACACAATATACAGACGAAATGTATCACACAAATGTACACACACAATATACAGACAAATGTATCACACAAATGTACACACACAATATACAGACAAATGTATCACACAAATGTACACACACAATATACAGACAAATGTATCACACAAATGTACACACACAATATACAGACAAATGTATCACACAAATGTACACACACAATATACAGACGAATATACAGACAAATGTATCACACAAATGTACACACACAATATACAGACGAAATGTATCACACAAATGTACACACACAATATACAGACGAAATGTATCACACAAATGTACACACACAATATACAGACGAAATGTATCACACAAATGTACACACACAATATACAGACAAATGTATCACACAAATGTACACACACAATATACAGACAAATGTATCACACAAATGTACACACACAATATACAGACGAATGTATCACACAAATACACACACAATACAGACAAATCACACAAATGTACACACAAATATACAGTATCACACAAATGTACACACACAACAATATACAGACAAATGTATCACACAAATGTACACACACAATATACACACAAATGACAAATGTATCACACAAATGTACACACACAATATACAGACAAATGTATCACACAAATGTACACACACAAAATATACAGACAAATGTATCACACAAATGTACACACACAATATACAGACAAATGTAACACACAAATCACACAAATGTACACACACACACACAATATACAGACAAATGTATCACACAAATGACAAATACACACACAACAAATAGACAGAAATATACACACACAATATACAGACAAATGTATCACACAAATGTACACACACAATATACAGACAAATGTATCACACAAATGTACACACACAATATACAGACAAATGTATCACACAAATGTACACACACAATATACAGACAAATGTATCACACAAATGTACACACACAAATACACACAATATACAGACAAATGTATCACACAAATGTACACACACAACAATATACAGACGAAATGTATCACACAAATGTACACACACAAAATATACAGACAAATGTATCACACAAATGTACACACACAATATACAGACAAATGTATCACACAAATGTACACACACAATATACAGACAAATGTATCACACAAATGTACACACACAATATACAGACAAATGTATCAGGAAGCCCAAGTTTTCCACGCTATGTTTCACACAAATGTACACACACAATATACAGTATGTTTGTGTTTCTTTTGGAGGTGCAGGTGTTTGTGTGTCTTTTGGAAGGTGTTTGTGTTTCTTTTGGACAGGTGTTTGTGTTTCTTTTGGAGGTGCAGGTGTTTGTGTTTCTTTTGGAGGTGCAGGTGTTTGTGTGTCTTTTGGAGGTGCAGGTGTTTGTGTGTCTTTTGGAGGTACAGGTGTTTGTGTTTCTTTTGGAGGTACAAGGTGTTTGTGTGTTTGTGTGTCTTTTGGAGGTGCAGGTGTTTGTGTGTCTTTTGGAGGTGCAGGTGTTTGTGTTTCTTTTGGAGGTGCAGGTGTTTGTGTTTCTTTTGTTCTTTTGGAGGTGCAGGTGTTTGTGTGTCTTTTGGAAGTACAGGTGTTTGTGTGTTCTTTTGGAGGTGCAGGTGTTTGTGTTTCTTTTGGAGGTGCAGGTGTTTGTGTGTTCTTTTGGAGGTACAGGTGTTTGTGTGTCTTTTGGAGGTACAGGTGTTTGTGTGTTCTTTTGGAGGTGCAGGTGTTTGTGTGTTCTTTTGGAGGTGCAGGTGTTTGTGTGTCTTTTGGAGGTGCAGGTGTTTGTGTGTCTTTTGGAGGTACAGGTGTTTGTGTGTCTTTTGGAGGTACAGGTGTTTGTGTGTCTTTTGGTGTCTTTTGGAGGTACAGGTGTTTGTGTGTCTTTTGGTGTCTTTTGGAGGTGCAGGTGTTTGTGTGTCTTTTGGAGGTGCAGGTGTTTGTGTGTCTTTTGGAGGTACAGGTGTTTGTGTGTCTTTTGGAGGTGCAGGTGTTTGTGTGTCTTTTGGAGGTGCAGGTGTTTGTGTGTGTCTTTTGGAGGTACAGGTGTTTGTGTTTCTTTTGGAGGTACAAGTGTTTGTGTGTCTTTTGGAGGTACAGGTGTTTGTGTTTCTTTTGGAGGTACAAGGTGTTTGTGTGTCTTTTGGAGGTACAGGTGTTTGTGTTTCTTTTGGAGGTACAGGTGTTTGTGTTTTGTCTTTTGGAGGTGCAGGTGTTTGTGTGTCTTTTGGAGGTGTTTGTGTGTTTGGACAGGTGTTTGTTTCTTTTGGAGGTGCAGGTTTTGTGTTTCTTTTGGAGGTACAGCAGGTGTTTGTGTTTCTTTTGGAGGTACAGGTGTTTGTGTTTCTTTTGGAGGTACAGGTGTTTGTACAGGTGTTTGTGTTTCTTTTGGAGGTGTTTGTGTGTCTTTTGGAGGTACAGGTGTTTGTGTTTCTTTTGGAGGTACAGGTGTTTGTGTGTCTTTTGGAGGTGCAGGTGTTTGTGTGTCTTTTGGAGGTGCAGGTGTTTGTGTGTCTTTTGGAAGGGTGCAGGTGTTTGTGTGGAGGTCTTTTGGAGGTGCAGGTGTTTGTGTTTCTTTTGGAGGTACAAGTGTTTGTGTGTCTTTTGGAGGTGTTTGTGTTTCTTTTGGAGGTGTTTGTGTGTCAGGTGTTTGTGTGTTCTTTTGGAGGTGCAGGTGTTTGTGTTTCTTTTGGAGGTACAGGTGTTTGTGTTTCTTTTGGAGGTGCAGGTGTTTGTGTGTCTTTTGGAGGTGCAGGTGTTTGTGTTTCTTTTGGAGGTGCAGGTGTTTGTGTTTCTTTTGGAGGTACAGGTGTTTGTGTTTCTTTTGGAGGTACAGGTGTTTGTGTTTCTTTTGGAGGTCAAGTTTTGGTGTCTTTTGGAGGTACAGGTGTTTGTGTTTCTTTTGGAGGTACAGGTGTTTGTGTGTCTTTTGGAGGTACAGGTGTAGAGGAGGTCTCTGGATGAGGAGCATGACAAAGACCTGGGAGAACCGGTGATGTGTAACTGCACTTCTGCAGGACATTTAGTGCAAAACACAATGTAACACAACGATGGTAGACGCATTAACAATGATGTGATAAATTTCTTTTTGTGAAGTGTTTATGGTGTTGAGATGGGTTTGGTGTAATGGTGTGTATATTTCTTTTTGTTAAGTGTTTATGGTGTTGAGATGGGTTTGGTGTAATGGTGTGTATATTTATTTTTGTGAAGTGTTTATGGTGTTGAGATGGGTTTGGTGTAATGGTGTGTATATTTCTTTTTGTGAAGTGTTTATGGTGTTGAGATGGGTTTGGTGTAATGGTGTGTATATTTCTTTTTGTGAAGTGTTTATGGTGTTGAGATGGGTTTGGTGTAATGGTGTGTATATTTCTTTTTGTGAAGTGTTTATGGTGTTGAGATGGGTTTGGTGTAATGGTGTGTATATTTCTTTTTGTGAAGTGTTTATGGTGTTGAGATGGGTTTGGTGTAATGGTGTGTATATTTATTTTTGTGGTGTTTATGGTGTTGAGATGGGTTTGGTGTAATGGTGTGTATATTTCTTTTTGTGAAGTGTTTATGGTGTTGAGATGGGTTTGGTGTAATGGTGTGTATATTTCTTTTTGTGAAGTGTTTATGGTGTTGAGATGGGTTTGGTGTAATGGTGTACATGTGTTCCACGTGAGCGGAGGTTCCTGCTCTAAAACTCTGACCTGAATTCTGACTGCAGTGGAGCTGAAATCATTCCTCGTGCACTTATTTTCCCTTTAGTACATCTAGTGATGAATAACCTTTATTTATCACTTCTACATTATAGCACATTATCAGAGTGTAGGGTCTGCCATGATACAGCGCCCCCTACAGCACAGAGCGTGAAGAGCCTTTCTCAAGGACCCAAGAGTGGCAGCTTGGCGATACCGGGGCTCGAACCCCCGACCTTCCGATCTGAGGCGTGTTAGATGCGTGTTCACTCCACAGTGAATAGTCCCAGACGAGCGGTTATTATAACAGTGAATGGGATGTTCAGCAGTCAGACAGAAGTCCACAGTGGATCTTTAGTGGATCTGTGTGACATTATTGTGGTTTCTGTGCTGACAGGATTCCTTATCGGAGATGAGCGTTGTGTTCAAAACCCCAGCGAATCCGGAAGGCCTGAGTTTCCCTGCAGCAATGAGACTCCACGGATCACCGGATAACCTTTGTGCGATGAAAACTCTGCTGTTCCTGTTCCTGCTGACCTGGCCCGTGCGGAACGTTCACTCAGACGAGGATTACTATAAATTACTGGGTACGTCCAGGGAAGCGAGCACACGGGAGATTCGCCAGGCCTTCAAGAAGCTCGCTCTCACCATGCACCCAGATAAGAATCCAGTGAGTATACTGTGTGTGTGTGTGTGTGTGTGTGTGTGTGTGTAGGTATAATGTATACATTCTATATAATTATCACCACACTACAGGGACAGACAGGATATAGGTGTGCATGGCAGAACTGCGTCTTCTTGGAGACAAAACAGCAAAAACAAGTCTGGTTTTATTTAATTGTTTATTTAATTATTATCCTAATTGTATTTGTTCTTAATTCCTTTATTATTTTGCAGTATAAAGGCATGTTTGTGAAATGGCCATGTGTTAGAAGTTAGAAGGCGATTGATGGTTTGTTGTCTGTCTGGAACAAAGAAGAAAACAATCGGAATGTGTTTATGTCAGTGTTTACATTGTGTAGTGTGTATAATTTGTTGATCTGTGTGCACTCGAGCCGCGAGCCGCCTGCACCGCAAGTGTACGCAAAGAAATCGAGCTCCGGAGAAAGAGTACACAAGTACCGGAGTTTCCTTGCAGACCCGCTAACCATATAGCAAGGAAACTCGGACATGTGCTACAGAGAGACAGTGTGCTGATCCGGGAGTGAGGACGAGGGGACGTCCCAGAGGAAAAGCACACAGAGAATACTGAAAGTTAAATAAAGCACTGTTGGACACGTGTCTCTGTTCCAGCACAAAACCTGTCAGATTTCTTACCGTCACTTTCAGTTTACTGTAGTAAGGTGGATTGTGGGATTTCATGAGTGTGTTGTTTCACCCCTAATCTCTACCATACTGAATGGCATAGCATCACTTATTTTTTTACATTGCATCATATTTCATTGATTTGAATTGTGTTGAATTAATAAAGATATAAGAGCCAAAGCTCTACAGCAGGCAGCTGAAGATCTTCCACTTCAGCCCATATACAGGATATCTTCATGCTTTGTGCTCAGGGGCGCCGTCATGTTGGAAAACGTTTGGGTCTGAAAATTGAATGCAACGGCATCCAAATGCATCCAGTGTCATTTCATCCCATGGCATGAAAAGTGTATTTGTCCATATAGTGTATATGTTCCTGCTGAGCACTGATACCTGCAGTGTCCGTAGGTTCGTACTGTAAACATGATGTTTCCCTCTGTAAGTCCACCTTGAATGATCACACTTGTTGAAATGTACACTTGATTTCGTCGACTTGTTTCCTGTCTGATTATAAGTGTTTTATTTATTTTTTTATTTGGACATGCAGAACGATGCGACGGCCCACGAGAAGTTCCTGCAGATCAACCGGGCGTACGAAGTGTTAAAAGACGAAGACCTGAGAAAGAAATATGATAAGTACGGTGAGAAGGGCCTGCAGGACGAGCAGCAGGGAGGCAGATATGAGAGCTGGAACTTTTACAGATACGATTTCGGTGGGTGTGAAAACCACGGTTACAGGATGATGATGATGATCTCATAAGATAATAATACTCTGTACAATGACCCGAAACGTTTCACAGCGGAAACATGGTGCTGAGTATGTCTTTGTGCAGCTGCTTTTGTGTTTGTGTTTTACAGGTATTTACGACGACGATCCTGAAGTCATTACCCTGGACAGAGGAGATTTCGGTAAGGTTGGAGATCGCAGTCTCACTGCTTTTGTCTGTTCTTTTCCTTTGGGATTTCTTCATTTCTCTAGCCACTTTGCTCAACCTGTTCTTCTACATGTGAACCAAAACTCACAAACAACTGTCTTTCAGCCAGAGGGCAGAATGAAGTGTCCTCTTTCAATCCCAAACCACATTTTACTCCTCATTTCTATAACAAGAAGCTCCACTCTTCTGGGAAGATGTTCCACTAGATTTTGTGCTGATATTACAGGAGATCTTCCACTCCAGCCTATATTAAGGAGATCTTCATGGAGACGGATTGGTGCATAGATGCATTCATTCATTCATCTTCTACCGCTTTATCCGATCTTCCTCGGGTCACGGGGAGCCTGTGTCTATCTCAGGCATCTATGGGCATTAAGGCAGGATACACCCTGGATGGAATGCCAACCCATCGCAGGGCACACACACACACACACACACACACACACACACACACACGCACACACACACACACACACACACACACACACACACACACACACATTCATACACTATGGACAATTTTTCCAAGGTGCCAATCAACCTACCGTGCATGTTTTTGGACCGGGGGAGGAAACCGGAGAACCCGGGGAAAAACCCCCTGAGGCACAGGGAGAACATGCACAAACTCCACACACACATGACCGAGATGGCATAGATGCATTATTATGGTTTATTTGGTTCTCCTGCTTCATTCAAATGGAAAATGTCACGAAGGACATTATTTACAATTTTGTACCATTTACAAGTTTGTAGAAGAACCACATATGACTGGAAATGTGTTTTTAGTCACATGACACAATTATATGATAAATTGAACTCGTAGTCAGGGGTTAATCTGTAACTCTACACTTAAAAATGGTACAGGAAATGATGGTGTATTTTAATGACATTTCTGTGAGGACAAGCAATCGTTACAATCGATCGCAATATTCAGTGGGAATTTATCCAAACTGGGACTTACTATCAAACGTAACACTTTTCTTTATATCACTTTATATTCCTACCTGTTCGAGGTGGTATTAAAGTTAAAGACTCATTCTTTATTTATCTACATTTGCACACGATTGCCTTAAAAATACAGAAGACAGGGACCCAGCGCGCCTGACGCTTCCGGAACGTGTCCTGGAATTCTTCTTTACAAAGCATGTGAAGCACTTTGTGCGACACTGGTGACAAAACAGCATCTTTTTTCTGAATCTTTATCCTCGGGAAAAGCGTGGCGTCCGCAGCTGCTGAACCCCTCGTGTAGAGCGAGTACAGATATACGATTGTGGTGTTTTGGGCGAGAAATAAGCAGACGTGATTAGAATAACAATGTCTTTTGGCACAGTGACTTATGTAGGTTGGTGCTCCCTGTGACTGTGTTACAAAAACTAATCTTGAAACGTTTTATCACTCTTTGATATCACCTTTATCACCATCTCTCTATCGGCACATTCGTATCTGAATATGAAGCATGTCCTAAATCTCTCCTGTGTGTGTGTGTGTGTGTGTGTGTGATGTTTATTTCTGAGATTTATTTGATTAACATATTGAGTTATTATTCCTCACAGATGCAGCAGTGAACTCTGGAGAGGTTTGGTTTGTGAACTTCTACTACCCCCGATGTTCCCACTGTCACGAGCTCGCTCCCACCGTAAGATTTACCTAGTAATAATACTACTAGTAATAATACTACTACTGCTAAAATGTGCATGCAATCTGGAAAATATTTGTTTGTGATTGCGAGTTCAAGCTCTCCTATGTATTATTATGCGTTTTGATTCCTTCTGCACTGGTGAATAACGCCGGGGTGAAATGTACAGTGGCGGGAGTTTGCCAAAGAGATGGATGGCGTAATCCGGATCGCTGCGGTAAATTGTGGGGACAACACCAGGCTGTGTCGCAGTAAAGGCATCAGCAGCTACCCCAGTCTGTTCATCTTCAGGGCCGGAATGGTGAGAAACACACACACACACACACACACACACACACACACACACACACACACTGCTAATACCAATACCACCAAAACACACTCACAGATCAACAATAACACCTGGAATGTTGCGTGGTTACAACAAGTATACTGCATTACATCATTTCTGTGTGATTTTTCTGATGTTCGTTCCTGGTCGCCGTGATAAACAGACATTTCCTTCGTTCACATTCTTTCTTTGTCAAACCAAAAACGAATTTTATTTGATGGTGGAATCCAGAAACTTTTCTGTTTTCTGAATATTCCCTTGTGCAAGAGCAATTTATAAAACATTCATGTACCCTGTCTGTATGTCTATCCATCTATTGATCTTTTTTAAATATTTATATATATATATATACCGTAAATTCGGGACTATAAAGCGCACCTGGATATAAGCCGCATCTGCTCTATTTAAAAAAAACCCCAAAAAAAATCATAAATAAGCCGCACCTGTATTTTAACACGGTGTAAAAACCCAAAAAAATGGAAGCGCTGCACAGAGACGCGGAGATAAGCCGGAATTCATACAAAACAGGATTTATTAGAATACAAAACGGTTTAACGGTGGACGCTGCACAAGAACAGAGACGCCGCTCTCGAGATACGGAGCGGCCAGATTCATACAAAACAGGATTTATTAGAATAAAGAACTCAGGAGACGCCGCTCATACGGAGCATACGACAGGCTAGGGGGCCTTGCGGCCAGCCGGCTAGGAGCAGGCTCTGCGCGCCGTGGTAGTCCGGGAAGGAGTGCGGGAATCTGGAACAGACGTGGGAATAACACCGGACAAAGGTTAGGCATAAACATAGGTATGTGCGACGAGCGTCCGTGACACTAGGTATGGATTGTACCGGGCGGGGATTGTAGAGTGAACACTAGGGGTGAGGCTATTTTGCGGGAGTGTGTGTGTGTGGTGCTGAGGGGGAAAATCCGGGCTTATATCGGGAGGAAGGGTGGTGTGTGTCTGGGTGCGTGTGTGTGTGTGTGTGTGGGGGGGGGGGGAAATCAAGAAGAGAGCGCTGAGGAGACTGTGTGTTCTGTGTGCGTGATTAAAACGTGTGACAGTGTGTGTGTGTGGTGTGTTGTGTTTGTGTGTGATGTTTGTGTGCAGGGCGTTGCACTGTGGGGGGGGGGGGGATTTACAGTATTTATCTTGGTCATTTCTGTGTGCGTTCTGTGTGTGAAATCACGTTCATTTCCTGTAACCTTGTGAAAGACGGATAGAGTAAAGATTTTGTCCTTAACCTTAAAACTAAAGAAGAGAAAATAAGCTCGCTTCTACCGTATTTATCACTACCCACTTATATCTGCTAAAGAGGAACAAGCGCATTCTTCTTCTTTGCATTTATTTTGTGTTAGTTTTGATTCTAATTCCGGTTAGAGCCCCTAGTGGTCGGGAAAAAATCTGCAGAATAGCCGCACCTTATTATTAGCCGCATGGTTCAAAACCTAGGAAAAAAGTAGCGGCTTATAGTCCAGAATTTACGGTATATATATATTTTACATATTCAATATTTTCTTTCCAAATAATACACAAAATACACAGCTTGTCACGTTACAGAGAAACCAAACAACCAAACGTCCTAAATAATTTCATAATACTTAAAAAAAAAAAAGCTTACTCTCCTGCAAAAGTACAGTTTAATCTTTACATGAAATGGTGAGATTTTATAAGACACACTGATAAAAACCAGGCTGGAGGTCTGAAACGGGTGTTTCTGTTTATCCGTCTGTGAGGGGGTTATAAGGCCTGATTTGAAATTCATCATTCTACAGTGGGAACTTTTGGGAAGAAATCAACATAATGGAATGGAATATTATCTGTTTATTTGTTTGTTTATTGAAGTTGTTAAGAACAGATTTTCGGTTCTCCTTGGAATTAATTGTTAAATGCAAAAGTATAATGCATTTTTCACACTTTTACTCTCTTTATTTGGACTCCCTTCATTCTTTTCCTCTTTTCAGAATCCTGAGAAATACTACGGTGACCGCTCCAAGTCCGGCCTGGCACACTTCTCTATGCAGTTCGTTACAACTAAAGTGACAGAGCTGTGGCAAGGTAGTGTGACTCCTCGTCTCAGCCAGGATACAGCTTATCCTTCTCTTCTAATCATTACACTTACCAACATCTCCGCATTCTGCTCTTCTTTAAAGGGAATGTCTTCACTGAGATCGAGCAAGCCTTTGCTTCCAGGATCGGGTGGCTCATTTCCTTCTGTGCAGACAGCGGAGGTAAGATTCCAGACCCACTTCACTTCTGCCACTGGACGGAACTTTCATTTTCCCCTTACAGATATAATGCATGTTTACCAATAAGACAAAAATAAAGGTGCTTTTTGGTACGTTTATCAGATGGATTAATGTTTATAAATTTCCCCCTGAACTTATGGGTTATATTATCTATAAAATGACAAACAGGATTCCCGACCGCTAGGGGCTCTATCATGCAAAGAAGAAGAATGCCAGACAGATATAAGTGTGTAGAAGCGGTGTTCTGTTCGAAAAGGAGAATGAAGATAAATACAGCTTTTCTCACCGCACCAGATAATGATGATTTATTATAATTGTTGTTGTTGACGTTGTTATTATTTTTAACTTTTAACTGCGCGTCGTGTTTTGTGTTTGCGTTGCGTTTAGCCGCGCGTTGCGTTTTGCTGCGCGTTGCGTTTTGTGTTTGCGTTGCGTTTAGCCGCGCGTTGCGTTTTGCTGCGCGTTAATTGTTGTTGTTGACGTTGTTATTATTTAGCCGGCGCGTTGCGTTTTGTGTTTGCCTGTCTGCGTTTAGCCGTACTTTTAACTGTTTTGCTGAATTCGCGTCGTGTTTTGTGTTTGGAAAGGATCTATTTAGTTATACGCATTTACAATTCAAAAGTGCGGCTTAGCAGGTGCGCTTTATAGCGTTGGTATTGATCTATAAAATGACAACAGGATTTTGCTGCGCGAAAGCAGCTTTTCTCACCGCGTTTTGTTTATTATTATTGTTTGTTGACGTGTATTATTTTTAACGATGTATTTATTATTTTTTCTTTTATTTATTAATCATGTCCGGGGTGTTTTTTCGCTTTTGTTCAAGTGAATTGTGAAATTTTGCGCGCGTTTTTCGTTTTTTTGCGTTTTGCTGCGCATTTTTCCAGAGTTGTTTTCGCGTTTTGCGCGCGTGCGTTTTGCAATTGTATTTATTAATCATTAGATGCGTTTACCAATATACACAGCAATAAAACGCGGTGGATAAAATCGTCTGTTGGTTGGAAGTGGTGGATAAAGTTTGCGTTTTGCGTGTTACATAGTGGGAAATGTCGTATATTTATTTATATTATTTATTGTTATCAACTTTCTATCTGCGTTTTTATTTGCGTTATTGTTTAAAGATGCATCTGTTTGCTAACTTAAAAATGTCATAATTCTGTTTTAGCCTTTGTTCTGAGCGTTTTTGCGTTTTTAAATCGCGCGTTTTGCGTGCGTTTAGCGTGCGCGTCGTGTTGTTGTTGCTGCTTTTAGCGTCGCGCGTCGTTTGTTTTTTAGCTGCGCGTCGCGTTTTGTTTTGCGTGCGGCGTGTTTAGCTCGCGCGTCGTGTCGTTTTGCGCGTGCGCGTTGCGTTTTGCCGCGTTTTTTTGCGTCGTTTAGCTGCGTTTGCGTTGTGCGTCGTTTATGTTTTGTTGTGCGTCGTTTAGTTTGCTGCGCGTTGTGTTTGCGTCGTGTTTGCGTCGTGTTTTGTTGTGCGTCGTGTTTTGTTGTGCGTCGTGTTTTGTTGTGCGTCGTGTTTTGTGTTTGCGTCGCGTTTAGCCGCGCGTTGCGTTTTGCTGCGCGTCGTTTATGTTTTGTTTTGGTTCGTTTAGCCAGCTGTTTTGCGCGCGTCGTGTTTAGCTGCGCGTCGTGTTTAGCTGCGCGTCGTGTTTAGCTGCGCGTTTAGCTGCGCGTCATGTTTAGCTGCGCGTCATGTTTAGCTGCGCGTCATGTTTAGCTGCGCGTCATGTTTAGCTGCGCGTCATGTTTAGCTGCGCGTCGTGTTTAGCTGCGCGTCATGTTTAGCTTCGACAGTTGTGGTTTCAGCATTGTCTCGAGTTTGCTCTCTCGGGGGGGAAAAGGAAGTTGCAGATGAAGTGTTTCCACCAAAACAAATCACCTTTTATTCTCAGTCAGGATTTTTACTTTTTATTAAATAACTGCACACAATATAGAACGTTTATCTGAAGATTGTGACGCAGACATTGAATGTAATTATACACCGCTGTTTAATCCTCTCACTTCCTCCAACATCCATTCCAGCGTATCAGGAACATTTCTAATGTGTGTTTTTATACGGATAAATAAAAGAATGCTGTTTTTGCTCTCGTTAGTTTTACGGGACTGCAGGAAAGTCTGCTGCGGGAACAAATGCATTCTGTATGAATTATGGAAAGTCACGAGTTATTGATCATAACGTACATGTATTTATGATGAAGTCATTATTTTAATAATCGCTGTGGTATAAACAGTAATAACATGTCGTATCATCTCATCATCACTTTTTATGATTATGATCATGTTTTCTGTATTTACTGTAGATTGTCTGGAGTCTCAGACGAGACAGAAACTTGCTGGAATGTTGGTATGTGTTTTATTTCTGTCTCTTTTATCTGTTTGATTGTGCAAAAACCACTAATTACAGTCATCTACCACGAAGTCACGCTTTGGCCCGAGTCATTCACGGATTTTCCCTTAGAACTAATAATCACAAATATACACAATATTTCCTCCACAATTCTTTTAATGCTTTTTTCATGGCAATATTACATTTTTCATGTATGTTAATGTTAAATCATTAATTTCATTCATATCATTCAGTATTGTCGAGTACACAAACATTAGACTGTATTATTATTAAATGAATTGATTACATTTTAATACATTATTATTGTTTTTGTGTTACTTGTACCAAAGAAAAAGCATTTAAATGAAGTACAGTACATATTAGTGTAACATTTTACATTCTAGCGCTGTGGGAGATACAGCAGTACTGTACATCTTGGGACGGCTCGGGGGGGGGGGGGGGGGGGGGGACGTGGGGGGGGGGGGGGGACGCTGCTTTGTTTTAACTGTTGTAAATTTGTTATAGAAATGTTTGGACCCCAACTGGGAATATCAATAGATGGCAAACTGACCAATCAGAGAGCTTGTCCTTGGTTAGACATGTGACCATTTAAAATGAAAAAAGACATTAAAATTGCATATTTGTGGTTTCTGTAAACAGACACGTACAGTCGTCTCTGAGACGTCTCTGAGACATCTCTGAGGTGTGGTGAAAGTTGTGTTGTGCGGTCCCAGATTGAAATGTGTGTTTGTGTTGTAGAGTGGTGTAGTGAAGGTGGGATGGATGGACTGCACTTTACACCATGAGCTGTGTGAAAGCTTTGACATCACGACCAGCATGACGGCTCTGTTTCCTCCAGGCAGCTCTCTGACGAAGGAGGGCAGTGTACTGGTACAGTCCTTCATCAACCTCCTCACCCTCGTCCTCTCTCTGCTACACCTCCTTCTTTTACTTTATATTCTTCCTGTTCTCTCTCTCACACACCTCCTTTATCTCCTCTGTCTCTTCCTCTTTTTTTGTGATCCGGTTTGTCATCGTCTTTCTCTTTCTTATCGGGATTATTATTATTATTATTATTATTGTGGCTTCTGAGGAAAGTGAGTTTATCTGGACTGATGCATTAATGATGCTATATCACTATTACAGGATGATCAATTATATAACACTACATTTTTCAGGTCTATTGTATGATCTTGTAACTTTATTTATTTATTTTTAAAAAGTAAGAATTAAAATTATTGATGGAGACATGCATACCAAATCTGCACATCCTGATCCATGTCCAAACACACACACACACACACACACATTTTCTCAATTTTGTAAATAATTACGTAGAAACGATTCTCTGTCCAGTGTCGTGTAAAACTCCATTTTACTATATGATGGATGTTTTTTTGACAAATACTAAAATTGTCTTGTTACAGTTTCTGAAGACTTTAGATGCCAGAGAGATCTACACACAGGTTTTGCAGCACATGCCGGACCTAGAGATTCTCACCAAGCACAACTTTGAGGTAACGGACCAGAACAGGACCAAATGCCATTTCAGCCCTTTCTGTTTACAGGTTACTCACTCACCTCATCTAGTGTTATTATCCACATGTACAAGCTTCTGCAGGCTTTTCACAACTTTAACCACAGAGAGTGTGTGTGTGTGTATGCTTCCTTCATAAAGTGGAAACAAAACTCACACCGACACACTTGTGCACGGTGAATGTGCTTTGTTCTTTTGTGAAACTGACTGATATCAGTGTGCAGAGACGCTGAATCACACCGCATGTTATTACATTTTGATTAAGACACCTGATGCAGCTTTCACAGGCTTTTTTACAGGCTTGTTGAATTTCCTGCTCCAGATGTTTTCCATCTTGGTGAATCTGTAAAACTGGAACATATTTAAGCTCTACTTCAGAAGAAGTCATTTTAATGTTAAAGCATTAAAGCATATGATTGTGTTACAAATGTATATACCGTAAATTCTGGACTATAAAGCGCACCTGCATACAAGCCGCATCCGCTCTATTTAAAAAAAAAAAACAAAAAAATAAAATAAATAAGCCGCATCATACAAGCCGCATCCGCTTTTGAATTGTAAATGTACATGTATGTACCTAAATAGATCCTTTCCTAACCTGTATTTTAACACGGTGTAACGGTGGACGCTGCACAGAGACGCGGAGATCCGGAATTCATACAAAACAGGATTTATTAGAATAAAGAACTCAGCGGGGGAAGAGCAGGGAGGAGAGAGAGAGAGAGAGAGAGAGCACCGAGCAGCAACTTTACTGATTAAAACGGGACAGAACCAAGAGAAAATAAGCGCTATTTACAGTATTTATCTTCATTTCTCCTGTGTGTGAAATGACGTCACCTTAACCTTGTAAAGATAGAGTTTGTCCTCCTTCTATCCGCTTCTACACACTTATATCTGATAAAGAGGAACTAGCGCATTCTTCTTCTTTGCATTTATTTTGTGTTAGTTTTGATTCTAATTCCGGTTAGAGCCCCTAGTGGTCGGGAAAAAATCTGCAGAATAGCCGCACCTTATTATTAGCCGCATGGTTCAAAACCTAGGAAAAAAGTAGCGGCTTATAGTCCAGAATTTATGGTATACACTATAAAACTGATATATTAATCAGTAAATCGTAGACAAAGCAAAAACCCCTGTACATATTATGGATTCTAGACAGCATACATGTTAGACACGGATCACATTCACTGATTGTCTCTTATTCCGAACGCAATTCCAGAACAAGCTGACTCGGCACCGCTGGCTGGTCACTTTCACCTTTGGGGAAAAGAACGCAGCGACATACGAGTACAAGAAGCTCAGCGCTTTGCTCAAAGACAACCACATACAGGTTATAAGGCTTGTTCCAATCACTTACATCACTACTACAGATCCGTGTGTGTGTGTAAATAATTGTATGTATACACACACACTCTTTGATTGTGCAGGTGGGGAAGGTGGACTGCACGTCTGAAGCAGATCTGTGTGCTTCCCTCTACATCCAGAAGTCGTGTGTGGCTGTTTTTAAAGGCCTCGGCATCCACAACTTCGAGATTCACCACGGTGCGTTCAAAGATTTGACAGTTCTGTCTATTTTTTGTAACTGGTCCATATCTGTGCCTTGGAGGAGTGTGTGTGTGTGTGTGTGTGTGTGTGTGTGTGTGTGTAGCTGAAGTAAACTAATGACACTGAATTATTATTTCTATAAAATGCATGCTTTTTAAATGTCATTATTTATGATGTCCAAAAGGCATCTTTTTTTGGTTTCCTGTTTTTTTTGTGTTTTATAGTTACTTGTGTTCCTCTTTTGGTTACTTTTTGTCCACAGGGAAAGATGCTCTCTATAACATTGTGGCATTTGCAAAAGAGAGTGTGAGCGCCCACGTTACCACCCTGAGGCCGGACAATTTCCCCCGGGACGAGAAAGAGCCTTGGCTTGTGGACTTCTTTGCCCCAGTCAGTTTGATTTAATCAGTATATAAGCACATCACTAGTGTAAACACAAATCTTTACAAGTTGTGATTTTGGGTGAACGTGTGTGTGTGTGTGTGTGTGTGTGTGTTGTAGTGGTGTCCCCCATGTCGGGCCCTGCTTCCCGAGCTCCGAAAAGCCTCGGTGCAGCTTCATGGTCAGATGAAGTTTGGCACGCTGGACTGCACCGTACACACCGGACTGTGCGACACGGTGAGCAGAGACACTTCACTCGTCCCTCAGCGCTGTTTAACATCACACATTCACACTCTACACAATGCACAACACTGCACATGAACATTATCCCTAATAACTGGTGTAAATGTAGATCAGATGTTTAACACACTCATTATGACTATTTGCTGATCAGCTGTTCCTTCTCCTGATCTCTGTGAGTTTCCCACAAAGCATGCAGCTTCTCATTCAAACCACACAAGTCCCACCCCATTCTACCTGTTTACATCTAATGACCACCATCAGGAATACAGACCTGCACCCCCACTGTGGGAAAGATCCCAAAGAGCCAATCATTATTACGCTAAAACAAAAGAAAGCACTGCTGAAGTCCCTTAAAGATCAAATAAAACAACTGCCAAGAAAGAAAAGGGGAAAAACATTTACCCAAATTTGGCAGATGAAGATGATAGTCAGTGATGTAGGTGTGTAAAAGTCTTCAGCAGAGAACAGAAAGATGGTTTACCACAAGATAATATCACAAAAACAGGAAGACCAGACGAGACAGAAAGGTCTCGAAAACACACGTTTGGACTGATCATATGGATTCATGCATTAATGTCATCCTATATGTGAAGGACAAGAGGTGAAGGACAAATGCTGTTTACCATCCAGTTTTATGCCTTTAGTGTGTACTTTTAGTGTGTACTTGGTTTAGTGTGTACTTATTGTGTACTTGTTGTGTACTTTTAGTGTGTACTTGGTGTGTACTTTTAGTGTGTACTTTTAGTGTGTACTTGGTTTAGTGTGTAGTTATTGTGTACTTGGTGTGTACTTTTAGTGTGTTACTTTTAGGTTTACTTTTAGTGTGTACTTGTTGTGTACTTTTTGTGTAGTGTGTACTTGTGTGTGTTGTGTACTTGTTGTGTACTTGTGTTACTTTTAGTGTGTACTTTTTGGTGTGTAGTGTGTGTACTTTTGTGTACTTGTTGTACTTGTAGTGTGTACTTGGTTTAGTGTGTACTTGTTGTGTACTTGGTGTGTACTTGGTTTAGTACTTTTTGTACTTGTGTACTTGGTTGTGTGTACTTGTTTAGTGTACTGTGTGTACTTGTTGTGTACTTGGTGTGTACTTGGTTTAGTATGTACTTGGTGTGTACTTAGTTTAGTGTGTACTTGGTGTGTACTTTTACTGTGTACTTGTTGTGTACTTTTAGTGTGTACTTGGTTTAGTGTGTACTTGGTGTGTACTTGGTTTAGTGTGTACTTGGTTTAGTATGTACTTGTTGTGTACTTGGTGTGTACTTTTAGTGTGTACTTGGTTTAGTATGTACTTGTTGTGTACTTTTAGTGTGTACTTGTAGTGTGTACTTGTTGTGTACTTTTAGTGTGTACTTGGTTTAGTATGTACTTGGTGTGTACTTTTAGTGTGTACTTGGTTTAGTGTGTACTTGGTGTGTACTTTTAGTATGTACTTGTTACTGTGTGTGTTGTGTGTACTTTTAGTGTGTACTTGTGTGTTACTTGTGTGTACTTTAGTGTGTGTACTTGTTTAGTGTGTACTTGGTGTGTACTTGGTTTAGTGTGTGTACTTGGTTAGTGTGTACTTGTTGTGTGTGTACTTGGTGTTAGTTTAGTGTGTACTTGGTTAGTGTGTACTTGGTTTACTTGTGTGTACTTGGTTAGTGTGTACTTGTGTGTACTTGTGTGTACTTGTGTGTAGTGTGTCTTGTTTAGTGTACTTTTAGTGTGTACTTGTGTGTGTACTTGTTGTGTTAGTGTGTACTTGTTGTGTACTTGTGTGTACTTGTTTTAGTGTGTGTACTTGTTGTACTTGTGTACTTGTGTGTGTACTTTTAGTTGTGTACTTGTTGTGTACTTTTAGTGTGTACTTACTTGGTTTAGTGTGTACTTGTGTAGTGTGTACTTGTTTAGTGTGTACTTGTTGTGTGTGTGTACTTGGTGTACTTGTTACTTGTGTGTACTTGGTTTACTTGTTTTAGTGTGTACTTGTTGTGTACTTTTTAGTGTGTACTTGGTGTACTTGTGTTTGTATGTGCTTTTGTTAGTGTGTACTTGGTTTAGTGTGTACTTGTTTAGTGTGTACTTGTTGTGTACTTGTTACTTGTGTGTACTTGTTGTGTACTTTTATTGTGTACTTGTTGTGTACTTTTAGTGTTTACTTGTACTTGTTTTAGTGTACTTGTTGTGTACTTTTAGTGTGTGGTACTTGTTGTGTACTTTTAGTGTGTACTTGTTGTGTACTTTTATTGTGTACTTGTTGTGTACTTGTTGTTGTGTACTTTTAGTGTACTTGTTTAGTGTGTACTTGTTGTGTACTTGTTGTGTACTTGGTTTAGTGTTTAGTTGTGTGTACTTGTTTTTTAGTGTGTGTACTTGTTGTGTGTGGTACTTTTAGTGTGTACTTGGTTTAGTTTGTGTGTACTTGTTTTGTAAGTGTGTGCTTGTTGTGTGTGTACTTTTTGTTGTGTACTTGTTGTGTAGTTGGTTAAGTGTGTGCTTGGTGTGTACTTTTAGTGTGTACTTGGTTAGTGTGTACTTGTTGTTTACTTTTAGTGTGTACTTGGTTTAGTGTGTACTTGTGTGTACTTTTTTAGTGTACTTGGTTTAGTGTGTACTTGTTGTGTACTTGTGTGTACTTGTTGTGTACTACTTGTTGTGTACTTTTAGTGTGTGTGTTCTTGTTGTGTACTTGGTTTTGTGTGTGTACTTGGTTGTGTACTTGTACTTTTAGTGTGTACTTAGTTGTGTACTTGGTTTTGTGTGTGTACTTTTAGTGTGTACTTGTTACTTTTAGTGTGTGTACTTGTTGTGTTACTTGTGTGTACTTGGTTTAGTGTGTACTTTTGTGTGTACTTGGTTGTGTACTTGTGTGTGTACTTGTTGTGTACTTGTTGTGTGTACTTTTAGTGTGTACTTTTAGTGTGTACTTGGTTAATTGTGTGTACTTGGTTGTGTACTTGTGTGTACTTGGTTGTACTGTTACTTGTGTGTGTGTACTTGTTGTGTACTTGGTTAAGTGTGTGTGTGTGTACTTGTTTTGTGTGTACTTGTTGTGTACTTTTAGTGTTTACTTGTTTAGTGTACTTAGTGTGTACTTGTTGTGTACTTTTAGTGTGTGTACTTGTTGTTGTGTACTTTTACTTTTAGTGTGTACTTGGTGTGTGTACTTGTTGTGTTCTTGGTTAGTGTGTACTTGTGTGTGTGTACTTGTTGTGTTCTTTTAGTGTGTGTACTTGGTTTTGTGTGTGCTTGTTGTGTACTTTTAGGTTTGTGTACTTTTTACTTTTAGTGTGTACTTGTTGTGTGTACTTTTGTGTACTTTTAGTGTGTTACTTGGTTACTTGTACTTGTAGTGTGTACTTGTTGTGTACTTGGTTATTGTGTGTACTTGTTACTTGTGTACTTTTAGTGTGTTAGTGTGTACTTGTTGTTTACTTTTAGTGTGTACTTGTTGTGTACTTGGTTACTTTTAGTGTGTACTTGTTTAGTGTACTTGTTGTGTTGTGTGTACTTGTGTGTGTAGTGTGTACTTGGTTAGTGTGTACTTGTGTGTACTTTTAGTTGTGTACTTGTTGTGTGTACTTTTAGTGTGTACTTGGTGTGTGTACTTGTTGTGTACTGTTTACTTGTGTGTACTTGTACTTGTTGTGTACTTGTTGTGTACTTTTAGTGTGTACTTGTTGTGTACTTTTATTGTGTGTACTTGTTGTTTTTGTGTGTGTACTTTTGTGTAGTGTGTACTTGTTGTGTACTTGTTGTGTACTTGTGTGTACTTGTTGTGTACTTTTAGTGTGGACTTGGTGTAGTGTGTACTTGGTGTGTACTTGGTTAAGTGTGTTGTGTGTACTTTTAGTGTGTGTACTTGGTGTGTAGTGTTACTTTTAGTGTGTACTTGTTGTGTACTTTTAGTGTGTACTTGGTTTTACTTGTTTAGTGTACTTGTTGTGTACTTGTTGTGTACTTGTTGTGTACTTGGTTGTGTACTTTTAGTGTGTACTTGGTTGTGTAGTGTGTACTTGTGTTGTGTACTTGGTGTGTGTACTTTTAGTGTGTACTTGGTTTAGTGTGTACTTTTACTTTTAGTGTGTACTTGGTTTAGTGTGTACTTGTGTGTACTTGTGTGTACTTGTGTGTACTTTTAGTTGTGTACTTGTGTGTGTACTTTTAGTGTGTACTTGGTGTGTACTTGTGTGTACTTGTTGTGTACTTTTAGTTGTACTTGTGTGTACTTGGTTGTGTACTTTTAGTGTGTACTTGTTGTGTACTTGGTTACTTTTATTGTGTGTTGTGTACTTGTTGTGTACTTTTGTGTAGTTTGTACTTGTTGTGTTCTTTTAGTGTGTACTTGGTTGTGTGTGTACTTTTGTGTAGTGTGTACTTGGTTTAGTGTGTACTTGTGTGTACTTGTTACTTGGTTTTTAGTGTGTACTTGTTGTGTTTACTTGTTGTGTACTTTTAGTGTGTACTTGTTGTACTTTTAGTGTGTACTTGGTTTGTGTACTTTTAGTGTGTACTTGTTTAGTGTGTACTTGTGTGTACTTTTAGTTGTGTACTTTTAGTGTGTACTTTTAGTGTGTACTTGGTTTAGTGTGTACTTGTTGTGTACTTTTATTGTGTACTTGTGTTGTGTACTTTTAGTGTGTACTTGGTTTAGTGTGTACTTGTTGTGTACTTGTTGTGTACTTTTTACTTTTAGTGTGTACTTGTTTAGTGTGTGTACTTGTTGTGTACTTGTTGTGTGTGTACTTGGTTGTGTACTTGTTACTTTTTGTGTTGTGTTCTTTTACTTGGTTAGTGTGTACTTGGTTACTTTTATTGTGTGTACTTGTTGTGTACTTTTAGTGTGTACTTGTTTATTGTGTTCTTGTTTTACTTGTTGTGTACTTGGTTACTTTTAGTGTGTACTTGGTGTTACTTTTAGTGTGTACTTGTTGTGTACTTGTGTACTTGGTTTTTGTGTACTTTTAGTGTGTGTTGTGTACTTTTAGTTTAGTGTACTTGTTGTGTGTTAGTGTGTACTTGTGTGTACTTTTAGTTTTACTTGTGTGTACTTGGTTACTTGTGTGTACTTGTTGTGTACTTGGTTACTTTTAGTGTGTACTTTTACTTTTAGTGTGTACTTGGTTACTGTGTGTACTTGGTTGTGTAGTGTGTACTTGGTTGTGTACTTGTGTGTACTTTTGTGTACTTTTAGTGTGTACTTGGTTTAGTGTGTACTTGTTGTGTACTTTTAGTGTGTACTTTGTTTAGTGTACTTGTTACTTTTAGTGTGTACTTTTAGTTTTAGTGTGTACTTGGTGTGTGTCTACTTGGTTAGTGTTTAGTGTACTTGGTTTAGTGTGTACTTGTTGTGTACTTTTAGTGTGTACTTGGTGTGTACTTGTGTGTTGTTGTGTACTTGTTGTGTACTTTTAGTGTGTGTACTTTTAGTGTGTTTGTTGTGTACTTGGTTTAGTGTGTACTTGTTGTGTGTACTTGGTAGTGTGTACTGTACTTGTTGTGTTTGACTTGTGTAGTGTGACTTTTAGTGTGTACTTGTTGTGTACTTTTAGTGTGTACTTGTGTGTACTTGTTTAGTGTGTACTTGTTGTGGACTTGTGTGTACTTGTGTGTACTTTTATTGTGTACTTGTTGTGTACTTGGTTAGTGTGTACTTAGTGTGTACTTGTTGTGTGTACTTGTGTGTACTTTTAGTGTGTACTTGTGTGTGTTGTTGTGTTGTGTACTTGGTTGTACTTGTGTGTGTGTACTTGGTTAGTTGTTTGGTTTAGTGTGTACTGTGTACTTTTAGTGTGTACTTGGTTACTTGTGTGTACTTTTAGTGTTTACTTGTTGTGACTTGTGTGTACTTGTTGTGTGTGACTTTTAGTGTGTACTTGTGTATGTGTGGTGTACTTTTTGTGTGTACTTTTAGTTGTGTACTTGGTTAGTTTGTACTTGTGTGTACTTGTTGTGTACTTTTAGTGTGACTTGTTGTGTACTTGTGTACTTGTTGTGTACTTGGTTAGTGTGTACTTGTTGTGTACTTGGTTTAGTGTGTACTTGTTGTGTACTTTTAGTGTGTACTTTTAGTGTGTACTTGTAGTGTGTACTTGTTGTGTACTTGGTTATGTGTGTACTTGGTGTGTACTTTTAGGGTGTACTTGTTGTGTACTTGGTTAAGTGTGTACTTGTTGTGTACTTGGTTAAGTGTGTGCTTGGTGTGTACTTTTAGTGTGTACTTGTTGTGTACTTGGTTAAGTGTGTGCTTGTTGTGTACTTTTGGTTATTGTGTACTTGTTGTGTACTTTTAGTGTTACTTGACTTTAATAACTATCTTGTGTTTACTTGTTATTACTATGTTTGTGTTGTGTACTTTTTGTGTGTGTACTTGGTTACACTTGTTGATTTTAGTGTGTACTTGTTGTTATCGTGTACTATACTTTTGAAAGACCTCACGGGGTGTAATGATTTCTACAACACCATGTTCACAATAACTATCGTTGTGTAAACTTGTCATATATTAATGATTATATAATATTATTCTCATTTATTTCTACACAAGAAGTAAATCAACTAAATAGATGTATTTTTTATTGAAGGTGGGAATTTGTCAAATAAACACAATGAGTTTATACACTTTAATAAGATGACCAGTGTGTAAGATCATGTGAACTGAATCAC
>JACRUU010000011.1:2018388-2023388 GCA_030449085.1 Kryptopterus vitreolus | reverse complement strand
AGTGGGTGGAGGCGAGTGCAGTAGTGGGGTGGTGTGGGTGGAGGAGTGGGTGGAGCGAGTGCAGTAGTGGGGTTGGAGTGTGGGTGGAGTGGGTGCAGTAGTGGGGTGGTAGTTGCAGTGTGGGTGGGTGGGAGTGCAGCAGTGTGGGGGGTGGGTGGAGTTGAGTGGGTGCAGCAGTGGGGGGTGGGTGGAGCGGGTGCAGCAGTGGGGGGGTGGTGGGGGTGGAGCGGGTGCAGCAGTGGGGGGGGGGGGGTGGTGATGAGAGGATTTAGGCAGGTTGAATCATTTGCAGTGGACGAATAGCGTTCTGAGGTAGAACCTGCCAGCAGAGAGTTACAGTAGTCCAGTCTGGAGATGACGAGAGACTGATCCAGGACCTGAGCAGCCTGTGTGGGACAATTCTCATATCAGTAGACCAGTATATTATCTTTATTTTTGGTCTGTTCTACTAATCTGAGAATGAGATCATATTTTCTACCACACTGAGACCTTTAAACTGATACCAAACAATGTAAAGTTAATCACATTAAAGAATGATTAACAAAGTGTGCATATGTTGTAAGTCACCCTTCCATGGCCCTGCCATATCCCCAGGGGGTAAGGGAGGGGTTTAAGGATGGGTGCCGAAGTTCGTTTACAGAGAGCTTTTGTTCCTGTGATCAAAGGGATCTTCTCCCCAGATTAGAAGGTTTGTTGTTTTATTGCATGGAAGTTCTCGTGGTCTGGCTTCATGGAGATATCTGACCAGCCTTACAATGGGAGTGACTCTTGCTTGCTTGAAGGACGCCGGTACACATCCAGAAGTTAGGGACCTATTGATTATTGTGGAGATGAAGGGCAGGAGATCATGTGAGATGGTCTGGAGCATGGATGAAGGTATTGGATCTAGTGGACAGGTGGTGGGGTTGCAAGACTGGAATGGTATTTCATCAACTCATCGTCAGTGATGATTGACAAGTCTGTTAAGATGGTATGGCATTCCTCAGTGGCGGGTGACAGTGGTGTCTGGGGTGGAGCGAAGGTCAAGCAGATTTCCTCAATCTTCTTTTCATAGAAGGAGGCGAAGTCTTCTGCTGTCAGGGAGGAAGAAGCTGGTGGGAAGAAGCTGGGGTAGAGGGGGTGAGTAGTGAAGAGAATATCTTATGAAGTTTATGAGGATTATGGATAGAGGCCTCGAACTTATCCTTGTAGAAGGCAGTCTTGGCAGAGGTCACATCAGAAGAGAATTGTGTTAGGAGAGCACGGTAGGATGTCAGGTCTGTGTTACCTTGTGATTTTTTCCACCTCTTTTCCGCTGACCTGAGCTCACGTCGATTGCTGCGCAACACTCCTGACAGCCAGGGAGAAGGACAAGAAGGTTTCTTGGGCTTAGCCGTCAGGGGACATAGCAGGTGAATAGAGGAGGAAAGTGAGTGGAGGAGAGAGTCAGTAGCAGAGTCTAGTACAGGGGTGGGCAATTATATTTTCCAAAGGGCCACATGAGAAACCTGAGGTGTGTTCGTGGGCCGAACCAACAATAACGTTGACCGTAACTTATGTTCAATATGAATTTTTTCCTCTTGTAAAGAGTGTTAAATATCATCATGTTCATTAGGCTACCCACTATCCTTAAGAATAAGGAGATTCTATTTAAGGAAAAGAAACAACAAAAATGGCTGTATTTTTCCTTCATTTTTAACACTGAACATACTCCAACAACGTCAGCGTTGCTGTGTGGTTATACATTCTTTTCGTACGGCAAAGAAGCCGAAGCAGTTCAGCGGGCCGGATTAAAAGGACCAAGGGGCCGGATGTGGCCCCCGGGCCGTAGTTTGCCCACCCCTGGTCTAGAGAGAGAGAAGAGAATGAGTCGTGGTCAGGAAGAGATGAAAGAGTACAAGAAGATACAGAGGATGGAGAGATTGAGTGAATATTCTGTCGGGTAAGAGAGAGGTGTTGTGAAGTGTTTCCATGTGTGGTGGGAAGTGTGATTGCGAATGAGACCAAGTAATGGTCAGAAGTGTGGAGTGGGGTAGCAGTCAAGTCTGTAGCTCTGGAAGGACGAGTGAAGACCAGGTCCAGGACATTTCCTCCCCTGTGGGTGGGAGGGCTGTTATTAAGTGTCAAAGAAAAAGAGTTAAAGAGAGACAGAAGACAAGAGGAGTGAAGTCTATCATAGGTTAGATTGAAGTCACCGAGTACAACCAGAGGAGTGTTGTCAGGTGGAAAAGTGCTGAGAAGTGTGTCCATTTCTTCAAGGAAGTCTCCAAGAGGACCAGGTGGACGCTACACAACGATGATCAGCAGTGTGACTGGAGAAGGAACTGAGACGACATGAAATTCAAAAGAGGAGATGGTTAGATTAGACAACAGGAGATCTCCGGGATAACAGTATGCCTGTACCACCACCTCGACCTGTTGCTCTGGGAGAATGAGAGAAGGCAAAGGCAGAGGAGAGAGCAGCCGGAGTGACCGTATTCTGAGGGGAAATCCAGGTCTCTGTGAGTGCAAAGAAATCAAAGGCATGATGGGAAGATAGACCAGTAATGAAATCAGCTTTCCTTACCGCAGACTGGCAGTTCCAGAGTCCACCTACCACTGTGCGGGATTGAGATCGCAGGACAGGGTAGATGAGGTTACTGGCAACACGACCTCTGTTTGGTGGACGAGTGTGTCGACGTCGGAAGGAGCTAATTACAGGAATGGGATTGATACACATCCTGTCATGGTGGTCAAGTTTAGGAGTCAGGCAGAGATGTACTTCAGTTTTATAGTTTACGAGTCTGTTAGTGGGGAAAGTTTAGAGTTTGTCTTCTAACCGCTACAGACACTTGTGTCCAATATAAGCAAGTAAGCCCTGCCCCTAATTCACACCTCAATTGGAGTGAAACTAGCCTTGATTAATCACCTGAGAGGCAACTTAAGTACTAACAACACTATAGGATTAACAAGGCAACTAATACAAGAACAACTGAACTAAACAGGAGTACAAAAGTCAGAATCCTACCTTATCAGGAGAAAGAGTTAAAGCACACTTTAACAGTAATAATGTTATTAATGTGTGATTAACGCAGTGTACATTACTATGCGAGTGATCTGATCCTTTAGTCTGTGTTGTTTTGGTGAATGAACGAAACCCAAATCCGTCCCCGAGAACCCGAGATTCATCAGTCGCATGCACGCAGAACCCTTACTGCAGGGCTGCACAGGCCACGCCCCCTACATGCACTGTGCATTCCTGCACATCATTTCCTGTATCCTAGCAACAAAATGTCCAAAAATATTCAACATGATTGGTATTCATATAAATGACAGACTTATACATACAGTGCTATAAATTCCTGGAAAGTTTCTAACTCAGCATTTTTTTAAAAAATTACTGGGAAAGATTTTCAGGAAAGTTTCCAGAAAGTTTCCAGAAATTTTGCAACCCTACTCAAAACTAACACCGTTTTTCTGGGCTGTTTTAACCCTTTTGAGAAACTCTGTTTATTCTGGTGATATATTTTGAAAAAAGGTTTTTAATAAATGCCTGAAAACGAATCTTAAACATGTGTTTAACATGTAGAATATTATTTAACATGTCGCTAATACTTTATACCCTCGATAGCTTGGGATCCCCTGGGAGTCGACATTTTCTAATGGTTTCATGCCTCCCCCCTTTTTTTTGTTTTGCAGTACAACATTAATGCCTATCCAACCACCGTTATCTTCAACAAATCCAGCATCCACGAGTATGAAGGTCACCATTCAGCTGCTGGCATTCTGGAGTTCATTGAGGTGAGACAACATTAGAGATATTTAGTTTACTGCTAAAGTACTGGATTATAGCATTGGATTTTGAATCTGGAGTTCATGAATACACACCAAGCTGCCACTCCTGGGCCCCTGAGCAAGGCCCTTAATGTCGTCATAGCAGTTTAGTTGAACGAGTGATGTCACATTGAGCTCAATATTTATTTATGATCTTCTACATACAGAATTACAATAATACCCTGGACATGGCAGACTATTGCTTCGGTTAATGAACTGATCTGAGTACATCGTCATGCATGTCATATTTATCAGACTTTCCTAACGATCAAGTGTGCAGCTCATGCACTACCTGACTTTATGTACACTCATATGTACACTCTCTCATAGCAAGCCACATGTTTCACCTTTTATAATCTTTATACCATTATAACATTCCATTCTTCCCTGGGCTTTAATCCTCCTCTTCTTAATTTTTCATTAATTTTCATTATCATTATAATCATTATTATTATTATTATTTTTTTTTTTATTATTCTCAGTATCATCATTATTATTATTATTATTATTATTAATTTGAGTATTGAGTATTATTCTTATTATCATTTATATTATTATTAATTTTATTATTCTTCTTATCATCATTTTTATTATTATTATGATCATAATGAATGGAAATGATTAGTGTAGTGGGAATGTAGTGTGGGAAATCACAGAGGAAATGTGTGTGTGTGTGTGTGTGTGTGTGTGTGTGTGTGTTGCAGAACATGTCAGTCCGGGCTGAAGGAAGCGGTCATGTGATCTAAGCATGTTTCAGAGCGTGACACGGGATTTAAATACATTTAGGGGAAATTGGAGTACCCCTCCCCCCTCTCATCACTCCTGTGTATTATTGGGTGTGTTTCAGGACCTGATCAACCCCGCAGTGGTGACTTTGGACCCGGACACTTTTCTGCAGTTGGTGAAGAGGAGAAAGCAGACAGACACATGGATGGTGGACTTTTATGCCCCGTGGTGTGGCCCGTGCCAGGCTCTGCTCCCTGAGTGGAGGAGGACGGCTCGGGTACACGATTTCTTGTTCTATAAAAACAACAACAAAAAACAAGATAAATCATGGCAGTTTTTTTCATATTTATTGTGATGGAGCAGAAAACAAAATTCAAGCAGAAAGAAAATGTATAAATAAGTTTATGGTCAGATTATCATGTCATGCACTTGCTGAAGCCGTGACCATCAAAAAGTCAACAAAGCACTTCTATATTTTGTTG
>JACRUU010000011.1:2010888-2013388 GCA_030449085.1 Kryptopterus vitreolus | reverse complement strand
TGTGTGTGTGTATATGTGTGTGTGTGTAATATGTACGTATATGTGTGTGTATGTGTATATGTACGTGTATTTCTATATGTATGTGTATGTGTGTGTATGTGTATATGTATATATGTATGTGTATGTGTGTGTGTGTTTGTGTGCGTGTTGTGTGTGTGTGTGTATATGTATGTGTTTGTGTGTGTGTGTTTGTGTGTATGTACGTGTGTGTGTGTGTATGTGTATGTACGTGTATGTGTGTGTGTATGTGGTATATGTACGTGTATGTGTATGTACGTGTATGTGTGTGTGTATGTATGTGTAATTGTGTATGTATATGTGTGTATGTATGTATATGTACGGGTGTATGTGTATATGTACGTGTATGTATGTGTATGTGTATATGTATGTGTATATGTGTATATGTATATGTATATGTTATATGTATGTGTGTATATGTATGTGTATGTGTATGTGTGTATGTGTATATGTACGTGTATGTGTACGTGTATGTGTATATGGCTGTGTGTATGTAGTGTGTGTGTGTGTGTATGTGTACATGTTGTGTAGGTGTATGTGTACTGTACATGTGTGTGTATGTGTATATGTACGTGTATGTGTGTGTGTGTGTATATGTACCGTGTATGTGTATATGTACGTGTACGTGTGTGTGTATGTGTATTTGTATATGTATGTGTATGTGTATATGTATGTATGTGTACATGTATATGTATGTGTATTGTAATATGTCCTATGTGTCGTGTGGTATGTGTATGTGTAGTGTATATGTAGTGTCTGTGGTAATGTGTGTGTATGTAGTGTATGTGGGTGTGTATGTGTATATGTACGTTATGTGTTGTGTATGTGTGTGTGTATGTATGTGTGTGTGTGTGTGTGTACGTGTATGTGTATATGTACGTGTGTGTGTGTACGTGTATATGTGTATATGTACGTGTGTGTACGTGTATGTGTATATGTACGTGTACGTGTATGTGTATGTACGTATGTGTATGTGTATGTATATTCTGTATATGTATGTGTATGTGTATGTGTACGGAGTTGTGTGTGTATATGTACGTGTATGTGACGTGTATGTGGGTATGTGTGTATGTGTAAGTGTATGTGATGTGTGTACGTGTATGTACGTGTTGTATGTGTATGTGTGTATGTGTATATGTAGTGTATTGTGTATATGTATGTGTTGTGTATATGTACGTGTAGGGTATATGTAGTGTATGTGTAGTGTTATGTGTATGTGTGTATGTGTTTATGTATGTGTAGGTGTATGTGTATGTCGGTGTATGTGTGTATGTGTACGTGTATGTGTGTGTACGTGTACGTGTATGTGATAGTACGTGTAGTTGGTATTGTACGTGTATGTGTAGGTGTATATGTACGTGTATGTGTATATGTACGTGTATGTGTACGTGTATGTGTATGTGTATGTTATGTGTGTGTGTACGATGTTGGTATGTGTATCTGTAACGTGTTGGTGTGTGTGTATGTATTTGTATATGTACGTGTGTGGTGTGTTGTATATTGTACGGTATTGTGTGTGTGTGTATATGTACGTGTATGTGTGTGGTATGTGTATGTTGTTTGTGTTTTGTATGTATTGTATGTGTGATTTGTATGTATGTGTATGTGTATGTGTATATGTACGTGTATGTGTATGTGTGTTGTGTGTATATGTACGTGTATGTGTATATGTACGTGTATGTGTGTGTGTATATGTACGTGTATGTGTATATGTATGTGTATTTGTATATGTACGTGTATGTGTTGTGGATATGTACGTGTAGTGTGTGGGGTATATATATATATTATATCTAATCTATATATCATCATATTGATATATAGATAATCTCTATTATATATATATACGTGTATGTGTATATGTATGTGTTGTGTATGTGTGTGTGTATAGGTACGTGTAAGGTGATATATACGTGTGTATGTATGTGTATGTGTATGTGTGTGTGTATATGTACGTGTATGTGTACGTGTATGCGTGTGCGCGCGTATGTACTGATTAATAATAGATTAAAATATTTAATCACGATTAATCGCACGATTGCCATGAGTTAACTCGTGATTAATCACACATTAAGTCGCACGTTTTCAGTGTACCATAAATGAATACTTTTCATGTTTCTAATACTGTAACTAACTGTAAGATATGTTATATACGTTTGACTCCAAATGTTCACACACACACACACACACACACGAGGATGATGAAAAGCTGAGAATGTGAATGTAAATGAGAAGTTGCGTGCTTAAAATATTAACACTTTCTTTACTCCATTCCACAGTAGTTATAACGGCTGGCACAGAGACGCTCACTCCCTAAAGACCTGGGCACTCAGGTAACGTTTCCCAGACTCTCTACAGTCCTCTAGTCATCTAATGATTATTTGGCACAGAGTGTGATATTTGTGATCAAACGTGTCTTCAGAAAGTTCAGAAAGAAGCCTAGTGATAGTGTGTCTTCTGCGCACACACACACACACACACACAC
>JACRUU010000011.1:1980560-2010388 GCA_030449085.1 Kryptopterus vitreolus | reverse complement strand
ATCTATATATATATATATATATATATATATATATATATAATATATATTATATATATTACTAATGACTTATTATTAATGAAAAATTATATATTATTAATGAATATTGTACTAAATTATATATATATATAAATATTTGCTGGTGAATATTATTAATATTCATTAATAAAACATTTTTAAAAGCATGCACTAATAAACACGAAAAAAATTAAATGACAAATCATAATGGTATACGTAGAATTCATAGGTATGCACAATACTTCAGGATACATGCTATTAATGTAAAATTGTCACATTGTAAATGATTCCAAATGATTTATTCATTGCTAAAACCCTGAGCAGCTGTTATGCTTCATGTATGGTTCATTTAGCTGTTTTGTGTCTTTCTGACAGAAAGCAAGACTGCCCACAGTTACTACAATTGTCGCACCTCCAGGTTATGACTGGAAGGAAATCACAGGCTTTATTATGAAGAATCACAATATAGAAATATCTGGAGGTCTGGGGCCATCGGTTGGCATTGGTAAGAGTTATTTGCTACAGATTTACATTCTCTTTAATAAGCTTTTACGTGTGTGTTAGTGCATATGTTACTGACCATGACTGTAATCATTGCAGGTCCTACGTGTGGGTCTGATGGGCTGTAATAGCAGCAAGGACCATGTGGACATGATTTTAGAGGCTCTTTCTGATGCACTGAGACACTGCCACAAGAGTAAAGTCTAACAACATCTTATGTAGCAAACACACCCTCTGCCATAATGTTACTGTATGAAATGTATAATGTCTAAAATATAAGTCTGATTTTTGAAGTCACAGGAAACAGAAATTGGATTTATTGTGATATTTGTATATTTTTAAGACTGTGACTATTAGGAGCAGTAAGTTGTGCTGATAGTAAATCACTAATGAAACACAATGAATACCTAACAATATAACTGATTTAAAAGAGCTTTACATTATGTATAACATTTTAATTATTTGCAATGGTTTGTATCGATGTTACAATTTGTACTGGTTCTTTGTTACAAAATAATATTTGCTATATATAAAAAAATAAAGGTAAATGGTAAAAAGCAATGACCAGTTTTATTCATATTTTTTAGCATTTATTACATAATCAACAGATTTAATACACACTACTGTATTTATAACAAGAATGAGTTGTTTATGATTAATATATGGTAAACATGAAAAGCAAAACTCACACTTATTCTAATGATTATAATGTTTAATAAAAAGCTCCAGCAATGACAACATTATTAAGATAAATACACTGATATTGGATATCATAGGCATCTTTCAAATCATCGGAGAAAAATGTGACCTAAATCATTTTAACCATAAAATGAAGGTTGGGGTTTGATTGTTTTGATACCAGATGATTGTCTGTATGTAGACCAGTCTGATGAATCTCAGTTCCTGCAATATTAGGCACCAGTAATGTGAATTAGTGAACTCTTGTGTCAACGTTGGTGGAGGAAGTGTAATGTTGTGGGGAATGTTATCTGGGCACACAACTGTATAATAAAAAACAATTGACTATGGTTGATGATGCAACCGATTTGACCTCCATTATGACACCTATATGGCTATAGAAGCTATCAATATTATAGAGAAATACAGTATAACAGAGTGCTGAATAGCAGACAGGAATCTCATAAAGTGAAAATGAATCCCATACATTATCTCTAGGAGAAGCATCAAGATTAACCTCATCATGTTTTATTAAGATTTAATAAGATTAAGACAAATTGTTATTATGCAAATTTTACACATGTGTAAATGCAAACATATGAATGTTTTTTTTAAAAGCCTAACAATTGTTTTGCCTGAATGTGCCTCATGATATCAGGCTTTTCTTGAAAAGTCTGCCTTGAAAATGAACTTGTAAGTATACCTGCAACCAAATCAGTTTCTTGTTTTCTGACTTTTCATTGTGGAATGAAAAAAAAAAAAAAACAGCTATTAAATCCATATGAATATATTTATAATTTGCAGAGGATGAAGAGAAAGCACCCGTTTGATAAATGAGCCAGTAGTGGAGAAATAATAACTCTTAAGAAAGAATCTTTTTTGAGTGACAACCCCAACACTGGTTATGTCCTTTCTGGAGTGTGACGTGATTTGTGTCGTGTGCAGGTGCGATGGATAACGTACAAACCAATAGGGTGTCCGGAATGGTATATGTTTACACGTCATCATCCAACCAAAATCACATTCACTCTGTCCGGATATCACGATTTATCTGGATAGGGTTGTTCTAAGGAGTAGAAGTAAAAAGTCAGCTGAAAAGTAATTACTGCATAAAAGTATAGATACCCGAAAATTAAGGTAACAAAGTATTTGTACTTTGTATTTGACACCCCTCAAATGGTCTAATCGCTTCCTTTCATATCAGCCATATGCAAATGTCGTTGCCTTTCCTATGCTTGTACAGCTTCCAGACATGTATTATCATATTAAAGCGATCACATTTCAGCCATCATTTGTTGCCAGGCAGAGTCAAAGTCAGAGAAGTCTGTCCGGAGGCCTTCACAATCCATTCTGCAGGTACCTCTAACACAGAATAAATGTTGATGAAACTGCTGCTTCAACCAAACAGATTTTGAGTTGGTGTCACTAGCGCCCTCTAGCAGGCGTATGACGTCACCGTATTCAGAGCCGTTGATTGGATAGGTTGGATTGGGTCCAATTTAGCTATTTTTGGTGAGTAAAATGCAGCTGTTTTCCTAAATAATATTGCAAGTTAATTATTGTGTTCTATACTTGACCTTTATATGGGTTTTCCTTATTTTTTCTTTGATGATTTATTACACTTATATTAAAGGATGTCTAGTGACGGCCATTTATTTTCCTTTTCCCCCTCTTTTTATTTTCTGTTTGTTTATTTATGGTAGAAAAGACGGTTAAGTCAGAATGCTTTTACTGCGTTTATTCTTTAGACACTGTTGTTGTTGTTGTTGTTGTTGTGATTGTTGTCAGGATCCACATCTCAATCTTAACCATAAAACCAAAAACCTCACTGTACATTACATTTCAATAATAATGTTTTTTCCCGTTTTCCCAAAGCATAGCTGCGTTGAACTAATATTCTCTATTTTATTGTACAAATTAAAATTATTAGCATATTAGTCAAATTGCTATTGTTTGTTTCTTTGGTGGGGTTTTTGTCAGTAATTTTTGTTGAAGTATTTTTTTCTTTTGCAAGATTTATATATATATATATATATATATATATATTATACTTTATTGGTTATTTAATTGCTAGAACTTTATATTATCATATTATAGATATTTCGATACTTATAGATGGTTAGGAATTTATTACATTTAGTTTTAGTTGTGTGTTTAACAATATACATTGTTCTAAAGTAGCTTTACAGAAATAGCTAGAATAAAAATATAACTTTTACATTTATAAATCCGTCCGTATAAATATATCAATTATAACATTCCTGTGTGCACCATTCCTTAAATATCCCTAAAGTATGGGTCTGTGGCAATTAAACTCTCTAATTACAATTTTTATCTATGAATCTCAGTCTTTCAATTTTCTAGATTTGTTTTTTCATTTAATATAAATTATTTGTTTGATATTTAACTGACGTTACTTTTTCATAGGAATGAGTGTAATTTCTTTATGGATATTCATTTTGTATAAAATCATTTGATTTATATATTAATTTAGTTATTAAATGAATAATGATCTGTATTTTATGAGTGGATGATTACTATATTATAATCTAATATATATAAATATAATTTATTTATGAGGATATTTGTTGTGGTGATCTTGGCCTGTTATTCAGTGATGATGATGATGATGATGATGATGATGATGATGATGATGATGTTGAATGTGAAAGACTCAGTAGAGTATTGTGTTTATCATTTCAGTGCTGTGTGAATGCGTGGGTTTGTGTTCTCACTTCGCTGTTTGTGTGTGTGTGTGTGTGTGTGTGTGTGTGTGTGTTACACTGAGTTGTATATAAAAGTCAGTAGAGTAGTGTTAAGTGAGCTCTCATCTGCTGCCTGTTTGACTTGTGGGAAGATTTCAGACTTTGCAGGTGTTTAGCGTTGTGGTTTTAAACCTGAGCAGGTTTTTATTAAATATGATTTCCCGTCGCCTCTGACAGCCTTCCTGACTAACGCTCTTATCACAGCACCGGACACGAGGCTGATCTGGGTGTGAAGGAGTGTGTGTTAGTCCAGGATTTCCTCCTCCTGCTTCTTATGAACCACCTTATGCCACTTAACATGCATCTCATTTTGTGTGTAGATGAATTTAGTCTAGAGCTGGGGCAATTTAACACACACACACACACACACACACACACACACACACACAGAGATCATACACTGTGTATTATATATATATATTTTTTATTTGTAATGGATGTAAATGTATTATGATTTACAGCTATTACTCCTTCCCGGTTGTAATGTCTGTTTTTTTTCTCTTTTCTTTTATCCTTTTCCTTCTTCTTTTGAAAAAACTACAGTTTTTTTTTTAGTTTTTATACTCAAATAGATTTCCTCATAAAGGGGAAAAAATACTGATTGACTGATTCTGCTTGTAATATTCAGTCTGGGTTTCGCCTCAGTACTTCTTTTTCTCAAGTCACAAAATGAAAACTGGATTCTTTTTCGTTCTTTGTGCTTGTTGTAAAGTTTTCAAGTTGTTTTCCACTCGCTTCTCGTCTCGAATCAGAATAAGGCTCTGTAGTGTAGAAATCGGTTTTATTTAATGTTAAAACTAAATGCCCTTTAAAGACTCATCGTGTCTTCGTGATTCACTACTCAATCTGAAAAACCTGGTCAAAGTTTGCGTGAACGAATGCGTCGCTCTTATCGTGTTAAATCCGTGAGATGTTCAGTGTGTGTGTTTGTGTTGTTTCTCAATCCTGCATGTCATGTTCAGTTCCTTCTAGTAATATTGGCACTAATATCTCTAAGATAAAGCTGGTGATTAATTATTATTATAGATTATTAAATATGAATAATTTCTGGCTTATGTCTGTGTTAAAAAATGAAAATTAAAAAAATGATCAGTTTTAAAATCTCTATTTGGTTTGACACAGTGAGCTTCCGTAGTTCTCCGCTTTTCGCCCTGCATTGCACTTGGGAAATACCAAATACAACATGGTGGAGCTCTGACCAATCCTGAAGAGGGGGCGGAGTTTCATCAGTCGTATGGAAATGGTTCATGTTTGTAACTTCAGACTTTCAACAAACCAAAACCCTGCTGTAACTGTGTGAACTTTGTGGTGATTAAAGCATGTTGTTGAATGGGGAGGTGTGTGTGGCGCTGCAGGATAACCATGACAAACCCCAAAACACACACCACACACACCACACACAGCTACAAATAACACACACATTTTCCCTCTGTATCCAAAATCAAAAAACACATTTTGTCGTAAAATGACGTATCTCCCAGATCTCCTTTAAAAATTTTTGTGCAGAAGGCTGTAAATGTATTTTCATTGATTGATGTTTTAACATGCAATCAAAATGTTAATCTGTAAAGACAATTTTTCACAGATGTTTATACTCATATTTTTACTCGTCTACCTTTTGTCCAAACGAATCTCGCACAATCTCAACAAAATCTTTTGGAAGATTTTCCCAGGAGAGTGGAGATTATCCTAACAGCAGAACCGGGATTATATGTGCAATGGGATGTTTAAAGAAAATATACGCTGTATCTTATCGTTAGATCTGAGATGTTAATGTTATATAAATTGAATCTACACACACACACACACACACACACACACACACCACACCATTCAACAACATGCTTCTGTTTGAGGTGCTGGAATAAATGAGTCGTGCTGAAAACTTTACAAACGTTAGATAAATGTTACAGCAGGGTTTTGTTTTGTTGAATGTCTGAAGTTACAAACCAGAACCATTTCCATACGACTGATGAAACTCCGCCCCTCTTGGAAACGAGCTCTTCAGATTGGTCAGAGTGCTGCTATGTTGTATTTGGTATTTCCCCAAGTATAATGCGGGACGGGAGGCAGAGAACTACGGAAGCTCACTGTGTTCAAACCGAGGTGAAATCCTAACATCGATTTTTATTTTTCAACATCGGCATAAACCATAACCTCAATTAATAATAATTAATCTCCAGTTCTACACCTCTACAAACGTGTTTCCATATAGTGTACCTTTCAGACAGTCTCAGTGCATGACCTCTCATCCCTCTGCTGTGGTCCAGGACATTCCATACAATATTATTGTTATTAATATTATTATTATTATTACATATGTATTATATATATTACATATTTAGTTGTGTAAATGCAGGCCAATTCAGATGTTGTCTATTTAGTAAGGGAAGAAACCCCTTTAGGGCATGCTGCTCTATGAAACTGATGGATGTAAAGATGGCGTGAAGCATTTTACATTCCTCTTATACCACAACTCAGAGACACATCATTCCCTTGGAATGTCGGTGTAACAAGTCAGTTCCTGTTCACTCACTTTCTCTGACCAAAAGCTTTATGGACACCTGACCAAATCTTCCTGCCTTTGGAGCATCCCATTCCACGTTTAGTCCCTTTTTGTTCCTTTTGCGGAGACAGTTGCAGGTGGTAGTAAAGCTGAGATGGAGACAGTCAGCATTCACCACATTGGTGTTCAGTAGGGTTAAATTTAAAGCTGTACAGCAGACTACAAGGCGTGCACCAGATCCGAGCTGATCCCTGCTTCATACGAATCATGACTTGCAGTCAACAGCAGCAGAGGTGCAGAAGACTTTGAAAAGGCGGGGGGGATTGTCCTGCAGGAACAGGTTTAGGTTTAGAGGAAGGTTTTATTCTACCACATCCAACACGGTTTAATTTTTTTGTTCAGAACGCTTCAGAGTCGCATCTACGGTCACGGTCACACGGTCCAACACACAGTTCATGTTCTGCTGCCAGGGGTGAACCTGCAAACCCGTTACTAATGGATGAGGATGTAGAATATTAAAACCCATGTACATAATGTAAATCTCTTTTATTTTTTCCTTCAGCATAATTGTGTTGCAGTGTTCTGATTTTTGTCGTTGTGTTTTTACACTAATACCAATCTCTGATCAGGATTTTCCTTGAAACGACTTTGGTGACGTCTAGTGCCTTTTTATCTGTGTTTGTGTGTGCTGCATACATTCATGTTTAGTCACTAGTGCAGAATGCTTTGAGTGTGTGTGTGTGTGTGTGTGTTTTCTCTGTGCTGATCATAAAGGAAAAATCCTGTTGAAAGGGACCCGTTGATTTTTCAGGTTCAGTAAGTCTGGGAAGAGCGTTCAGCATGGGATTGAAACGCATCATAAAGTGTGTAGGCCTGTGTGTGTGAGTGTGTGTGAGTGTGTGTGAGTGTGAGTGTGTGTGAGTGTGTGTGAGTACAGACATCACTGTGCTGCTTTGAAAAGACTTGTTCCTGGAGTTGTTCCAGTTTGCTGCATAGAGGGGATTGTGGGACATTAAGTCTTCTCTGTTAGACTTTGTCCCATTCAGTTTAGGATAACGATGGCACACACACACGCGCACACGTTTTTTTTTGACGTTACACAAGTAACACAAGACGTTACACGAGTCTGTATACGTGCATTTACTTTTACTGCTCTTTGACTGCAGGATTCTCCTTTTTGGGTTTTATAATTTGGAACAGTGATGCAGCCTTTGCATGTAGGGCTTCTTTAAATGTCGACCCTCAGTAACGGTTTAATATCACAATAAATCGTTCAGTAAGCGTGATGCAGACTCTGCAGAGATTCCCTCTGTATTATCCGTAGACTGTCACGGCCCACATCGATCCGGCAAATTGTACACGTGTGATTTAAGCTCGGCACGATTGCTTTGATTTAAATTTGGTTTGGAAAGTGCGTATGTACGTTTGTATTTATTTATTTATTTATGTACGTCTGGTCTGTCCATTCAGCAGAGCCAGCGCTCGACTACCGCATGCTTTCGGCAGTCCTGTTGCTTAGCAACTGGTAGGCCGTGACATCAGCAGTGGGGGGGAAATATATTTATTTATTTATTTTGGGGGGTGATGAGCAAGAGTTAGAATTGTGAGGATTGTGTGTGTGTGTGTGTGTGTGTGTGTGTGTGTGTGTGTGTGTTTGTGTGTGTGATGAGCAAGTAAAAGCTGAACGGAATCCCCAAAAATCCCTGCCATGTGTAGGTTATGCCTATGTAGGTTAGGTCTATGCGTCAGGTTTGTGTGTGTGTGTGTGTGTGTGTGTGTGTGTGTGTGTGTGTAACCTGGTGTTTTAGGTTTCCCTCAGATGGTCGATGTAGCGACTCTAAATTGGAGTCCAGCAGCGTGACTGTAGGATATCAAATCTGAGAAAGGAAATCGTCTTTTCCTGCTCTTTTTGTTTGTTTATTTTCAGAAATTCCCCAGAAATGCATTTTTCATACTTGACATACTTGAATAATATCTCCAGCTGTTGGTCAAGGAACATCTGTACATCGTGATATTTTTAAATCTGTAGGTATTGTTTTTAATCAAATCCCTGTTTATGGTTCAGACAAAATGTCATGGAAAACCAAACCCACTGACGGGCCTCGAGAACAAGTTTGATTAGCTCAGTATTTTGGCACCTCTGAAGATGTGGAATGAATTTGGCTGCACCGAAGCTTCCGTGCTGGAAGCAGGAAAACTGAACATGTAAGGATTTGACCAAGACCAAATTGTAATGTTATATGAGTCTAAAATGACTCTCCTGTTACGTTATGCTTAGTACCTTCAAAACGTGGTCCATGAAAGGACAACTGGTGAACTAGTAACACTAGTTATTAGTGACTAGTAATAACCTCAGACTAGTATAAACATCAGAAAGTAAATGTGAGGTAAAATGCGAGGTGTCATGACCAACATGACGGGCATCTGCAGTGGGTTTACGACTAGGAATCGGAATTGATCAAATTAAACTGATACCAACCCTAGTCTGAACACACAATACACTACAACTTATTTTTGGCTATATCTACACTTAATCCCGATCAATTTGTAAACAGCATTTTGCTATTAAAAACTGCATCCATGCTTTTGTTTTCAATCATTGTTTTCCTCGTCTGAAAATGCTTACCTCCCTGCACTGCACTAAAGCGATGTAGACCTGGGCGATTTTTCAAAACCTAAAATGCTTCAAATTTCCTATTTTATTTACTAACCGGCTCTTTGAAACGCAAAGTCGAGAAAAGTCACTTTTCATAAACCTTGGTTTCTGCAGTCCACAATGTGAAGCGATATTTATCTTTCCAAATTTGTCTACTTAGTGGAGTATTTTTATTTATTTATTTATTTTTGGTTGGATTTTTTTGTTTGTTTTAAAAGCAGCATTTTTAATGAACATACTGTCTCAATGTCAAAATAGAGATAAAATGATGCATTTTCAAACGAAAACACATTTACACATACTCAACAGAGCACTGAGTAAAGTCGCCTGCTCTGAAGAATCATTTCTTTGGGTGTATTTGGATCACGTACCTGGAGAAGAGATGCTAACAGGAGAAACTAGGGGAAGTCGACCTTACCGAGTCACTGCGAGGCACCGTGCAATGTTCTGCTGGGGAACCGTGGGTCCTGGATGTTCCTCTGACACGTACCACTTACCTAGTAATAGTAGACCAAAATAGCTGTGGCCTCTTTTAGCAGGAAAATGCAGTTCAGGAATGAATTATAAACCTGCAGAGAGTTCATGGTGTTTATGGCTTCCACATTCCCTAAAATCCAAAGATGTGATGGACATAAGGTTCGATCCACAGAATTCAAGACTTACAAGATTTCAAGGATGTACTGGTGACATCTTGGCATCAGATAAATCCGACACACACATTGAGGTTTTGTGGAGTCCATGTTGGCACACCGAGGACCAGCTGAGTCGCAGGTGTAACGTCGTGTATTGTCAGACACGGGTCAATAATTATACTCGCATACGTTTTGTTCTTGTATATATTTTATTTGTTTAGCGCTTTTAATAATAGACATTGTCTCTGAGCAGCTTCACTGAGTTATAAAGTAGCTACAAGTGTCTTTATTCATATTTAAACTTTGAGATGGTGTGAGTAAGAAACCTTGAGTGGAACCAGACTTACCAGGAATCTCACATTATCTCCATTATCTCACACTCTGCTTATTAATTCCACTCCAAATCCATCCGCCAAAGTTTTTGAGTCGCTCAGTAACGTCATGTATGTTGATGGTGGAACCCTCCTCAGATGCACGGTGTCTACATCCGGAGAGAACTCTACATCAGGACCAGAGTGTTGGAAACGTTCATGTGGTCCGCTGACGAAACCGTGTGCAGAGGTTTGAATATAAAGGGATAGATGGATGAACTGATGGAGAAAGAGTAGAGTTAAACAGGTTCGATAGATCGCAGCAGGAAACAGCGAGACTCAGGAAGTCGCCGCTTATCTCGGAAAACGGGTGAATCCTCCAAGGACAGGAACCATTTTAGGCAGAAGGGGCGTGTCCTCCATCCTGCCGACGTTATTTGCGGTTTTTCGTACGATGCCACTCGCTTCACTACTCTGTGTAACGCACGCCCATTTTAATCCATGATTCTTACGTTTATTGTATTTAATGAACTATTAGCTGTGATTTTGAGCTGTTTTTGTGCCAACACTGTGATTTTAATAATATTTACCCATCCTTTTTAATTGATTACTTTTATTTTTTGGTAATTGGATTTTAAAAGTAGGTCAGGTTGTGTTTGATTGACAGAAAAGTCATGTTTTTTGTTTGTTTTTTTCCCTCTCATTGTGTTTTTGTGCCATTATTTCATTTAAAAATATATTTTTTGGTTATTATTTATTTTTTAGAATTGAAAATGCTTCGGCCTTCATGTTATCAAATTTTTTTCCTCGCATGTCATCAAAAAGGTCATTAATCAAGAAATACCTTTTGTTTATTTTTCCCCTTTGTTTATTTATTTATGTTCCGAGCGCGGCTCCGTAGATGTGCATGGTAGAGAATTTGGAAACATTTCTGTGTTTTTTATTGTGTAATTCTCTCTGTTTTCTGTTACACTGCTTCCCCCCCCAGCAAGGACAAGTTTGGAAGGTTTGCACAGCTTTTCCACCTTCCTCCCCCCCAAAATCTCGTTCCCTCGCTCCCTACCTTCCTCTCTCTCTCTCTCTCTCGCTCTCGCTCCGTTCCGTCTCCCTTACTCCCTTTTCCTGCTTTCCTGCCAGACTCATGTCCCATGATCCCTCTCTCTTTCTCTCTTTCTCTAGTCCACTCTTTCTCTCGCTCTTTCTCTCCCATTTCATACGAAACACACACACACGCACACACACACACGCACACACACAACTCTCTTGTTCCCAAAATGCACAACAGATAGATGTCTTTTTTTTTTTACATTTTTGTTTGTTGCATAACACTTTTTACTCATCTTTCATTCATTTGTTCATTCATGTTATTTTTGTGTTATGCTGTTTACATTCCAGGTATGTGCTGATAAACACAACTTTTTTTTTTAAACTCTCAACCAATCAGACAGAGAGATGATGGACATGTGTAGGAGGAAAAAGCATGGAGGACAAATTGCTGTTATATATTATATTAATCTTACTATTTTATATAATTGAGACGTTATGAAGATTCGTGTCATGTGAAATGACATGGCAATCAGACAAGAAGTCGTCAACCGCGTTTGTATTGCTCCATTATAATGGCCTTATGTCAGTGATATGACCTGTCACAGAGGAGTGTTTGATCATTATGAGGCTTTTGCCACAAAGCTGGATGTAGAATGTATTTAGCTGGAGTGGTGTGCAGTTTTAAGAGACACAAACCTGTCCTGACAACGCTCCCGTGCACAAAGCGTTGGGGGGGGGGGGGGGGTGGGGGGTGCTCTACAGCTCCAAAACCTACTCAACAGCTTTTAGATGAATTTAAACATTAAATGTACCCAAGACCCCATACTCTCACCTACACCTGACTATACTACCACGCATGTGACTGAATCTCCACAAAATGTCCCCAAATAAATAAACATGAATATAACAGCAATTAGGACTAAATTAGGACTGTGAAGAGGGATGTTTATAGAGTACGTATGAATCCTTTGGTCAGGTGTCCACAAACTTCAGTCAGGTCTTATAAGGCCATGAGTAGGAAACATCATTTCAGCACATGCTTGTGAATGTTTTTCACTCACACAGAAACTGTAAATGCATGGCTTTATTTCAAATTGTCTTCTTTTCTCTATTTGTCAGTTCATCTAAATGATTTTGGCTTTGGATGTGCATCAGTCTAACAGCGCACAGCTTCTTACTAAAGACTACAGCGTGTCAGGTGCTCATGTGTTCAGGGGAAAACGATGCCAGTGCTAACCCGGAGGACTGGATGGTGAACTGATGGATTGGCGGGTGGGGGGGGGTAATTAGTTTTAACGCTTTTCGTTTTTGTTGAGTTGAGCGTGTGGCTTGGTGTGGTCTGAGGGTGCGTAGCTGCATGTGAACGCAGCCCGGGGGTGTCTCGGCTCGGGGGCGGTGCTGCAGCGTCTTCCTCTGTGAGGGCTGTTTCTGTGCAGTCGTGTCTCGCCGGCAGGTGCATGTGCAGAGTCGTGCTGATCATGTGACCATAACGTGCACTCACGCACACACTGATCTGTTGCAGCGCTGCACATCTGTAAGACGCTCATCGCTTACAGAGCAGCTCCCTTCAAAAACTCCTCCTCCTCCTCATCCTCTCTCTCTCTCTCTCTCTCTCTCTCTCTCTCTCACTCCTCCCATTTCTGTCTGTCTCTCTGCACTCTCGTCCCTCAGACACTAATAACACTTTTACACAAGACTCTCACCACACCTCCTTCTGACTCCAACCAGCCTCATGACTGTCTCACCACACCTCCTTCTGACTCCAACCAGCCTCATGACTGTCTCACCACACCTCCTTCTGACTCTCCAACCAGCCTCATGACTGTCTCACCACACCTCCTTCTGACTCCAACCAGCCTCATGACTGTCTCACCACACCTCCTTCTGACTCCAACCAGCCTCATGACTGTCTCACCACACCTCCTTCTGTCTCTCCAACCAGCCTCATGACTGTCTCACCACACCTCCTTCTGACTCCAACCAGCCTCATGACTGTCTCACCACACCTCCTTCTGACTCCAACCAGCCTCATGACTGTCTCACCACACCTCCTTCTGACTCCAACCAGCCTCATGACTGTCTCACCACACCTCCTTCTGACTCCAACCAGCCTCATGACTGTCTCACCACACCTCCTTCTGACTCTCCAACCAGCCTCATGACTGTCTCACCACACCTCCTTCTGACTCTCCAACCAGCCTCATGACTGTCTCACCACACCTCCTTCTGACTCTCCAACCAGCCTCATGACTGTCTCACCACACCTCCTTCTGACTCTCCAACCAGCCTCATGACTGTCTCACCACACCTCCCTTCTGACTCTCCAACCAGCCTCATGACTGTCTCACCACACCTCCTTCTGACTCTCCAACCAGCCTCATGACTGTCTCACTACATGCATGTCTCACCACACCTCCTTCTGACTCTCCAACCAGCCTCATGACTGTCTCACTACATGCATGTCTCACCACACCTCCTTCTGACTCTCCAACCAGCCTCATGACTGTCTCACTACATGCATGTCTCACCACACCTCCTTCTGACTCTCCAACCAGCCTCATGACTGTCTCACTACATGCATGTCTCACCACACCTCCTTCTGACTCTCCAACCAGCCTCATGACTGTCTCACTACATGCATGTCTCACCACACCTCCTTCTGACTCTCCAATCAGCCTCATGACTGTCTCACTACATGCATGTCTCACCACACCTCCTTCTGACTCTCCAACCAGCCTCATGACTGTCTCACTACATGCATGTCTCACCACACCTCCTTCTGACTCTCCAACCAGCCTCATGACTGTCTCACTACATGCATGTCTCACCACACCTCCTTCTGACTCTCCAACCAGCCTCATGACTGTCTCACTACATGCATGTCTCACCACACCTCCTTCTGACTCTCCAATCCAGCCTCATGACTGTCTCACTACATGCATGTCTCACCACACCTCCTTCTGACTCTCCACAGCCTCATGACTGTCTCACTACATGCATGTCTCACCACACCTCCTTCTGACTCTCCAACCAGCCTCATGACTGTCTCACTACATGCATGTCTCACCACACCTCCTTCTGACTCTCCAATCAGCCTCATGACTGTCTCACTACATGCATGTCTCACCACACCTCCTTCTGACTCTCCAACCAGCCTCATGACTGTCTCACTACATGCATGTCTCACCACACCTCCTTCTGACTCTCCAATCAGCCTCATGCTTCTTTTACCTGTCGCTTCTTTTTCTCTTTATAATCGTCTGTGACTCTGTTCGATGTCTCCAATTTGGAATCAGAAACTGATCTGTGCTTGAGCTAACATTCTGCACATGACTGTCAGATGTGGCCCTGACTATTCTAATCCATTTATCACCCTGACCCCCGTCTGACCTTCACCCTGACCCCCGTCTGACCTTCACCCAAATCTTTATAGACTCCTTGTGACCTGCACTTTGACCTCAGATCTCTTCTCTCCTGATCTCAGATCTCTTCTCTCCTGATCTCAGATCTCTTCTCTCCTGATCTCAGATCTCTTCTCTCCTGATCTCAGATCTCTTCTCTCCTGATCTCAGATCCCTTCTCTCCTGATCTCCATATGATCTGTGCACTGACTGCTACCAAAATGTACCCAGAACATTCTGACTTCCAGACATCTGCTCCCCCCCCCTCTGTCTCTGCTGTTCCTGTTCGGTACCCCGTGTGACCTGATCCCAGTCCCCTTCCTTTAGGACCCTTTCTGACCTGTGCCTTGTCTACACTGCTTTGTCCTTGACCTCCTCTGATGTTCTCCCTGACTGTGACGTGACTCTGTTTCTGAATGATCACTGACATTTCTCTCACATCACTCTCACTCCATCATCGCTTTCTCCCTCTCTTTCTGCTTCTCTCTATTCCGTCTAGTCTGAAAACTCCTCCTGTCTCACTCATCTTTGTCTCTCTGACTGTAACTGGTCTCCACCTGCCTGTGTCTTTCTGTCCCTAACCCCCCGCCCCCCCCGTGTTACATCACATTTTTAGCTGTGGCCAAAATGCCTGAACTCGTGCCTTCTCGTCCTCTCACTCGCACCTAACCGTTGTACTTTGTTGCGCATTTGCTCCCTGGACTTCACTGTCACACATTTCCACTGGAAATCCACTTCAGGTGGAGTTTTGAATATTTATGGATTTTGTTTTGTGTCTGTCTTCTTTTGCAGGCATGCGGCGATCCCAAAGCAAAGCCCTCGTACCTAATCGACAAAAACCTCGAGTCGGCCGTCAAGTTCATCGTGAGAAAGTTCCCGGCCGTGGAAACGCGCAACAATAACGTAAGTACTCCGAGTACGTGCGGGAGGAAACGCCTCGGCCGGCGCTGATGCTGAGAATGCACATGTGACCATGTCCTGTGAGAATTGTTTTATCTCGCATTGGCAGCCATTTTGCAGGTGGTGCTTCTCTTGCTTTGCTTGGATGTGATGTTTTTCCACAATCAGTGTTTTTCACTTCATGCTGCATTCGTATGATATATATAAAAAAGGAAATAGACTTTTAATTCAATTCTGTTTCAATTGAGTTTTGTTTGTAGAGTTTTTTTTACAATTGTTATTTACACGAAGCAGATTTACATACTAGACTTAATTATGGTGTGTGGGAATGAAAATCAGTTTGTCCCTGATTGTTCCTTGTTGAGGAAGTCGAGGTGACGGTGGAGGAAAAACGTCCCTGAGATGGAACAGGAAGAAACCTTGAGAGGAAACAGACTCAACACAGAACCTCATCCTCATGTGTGTGTGTGTGTGTGTGTGTGTAGGCAGAATTGTGTTGTGTATGGTGTGTATCCGTGGCAGTGTAGAAGTGTCTCCACTCTCTGAAGTGTTTAAGGCCATGCGGAGACGTCATCAACCGGATACGGGTCATCATGAGGGTCAGACAGGCCCAGAGTGTAGACGGCGTCTGGATCACTGGCAGCTCAGGAGTGGCACATGTAGCTCGAGAGAGAGAGAGAGACAGACAGACGGAGAGATAGAGAGAGACAGATAGAGGAGAGAGAGAGAGACATAGGAGACAGATAGAGAGAGAGATAGAGAGCAGAGGATAGATGGAGAGAGACAGAGAGAGAGAGAGAGAGAGAGAGAGAGAGAGAGAGAGAGAGACAGATAGACGGAGAGAGAGACAGATAGAGAGGAGAGGGAGAGAGAGAGAGAGAGATAGAGAGACAGAGAGAGACAAACAGAGAGATAGAGAGAGAGATAGACGGAGAGAGACAGAGAGAGAGAGAGAGAGAGAGATAGACAGAGAGAGACAGAGAGAGAGAGATAGACGGAGAGAGAGAGAGAGAGAGATAGACGGAGAGAGAGAGAGAGAGTCAGAGAGAGAGAGAGACGGGGAGAGAGAGAGAGAGAGACAGAGAGACGGAGAGAGAGAGAGATCGAGAGAGAGAGAGAGAGAGAGAGAGAGAGAGAGAGAGATAGACAGAGAGAGAGAGAGAGAGAGAGAGAGAGATAGACGGGGAGAGAGAGATAGACAGAGAGAGAGAGAGAGAGATAGACGGGGAGAGAGAGAGATAGACGGAGATGGACAGAGAGAGAGATAGACGGAGAGAGACAGAGAGAGAGAGAGAGATAGACGGGGAGAGAGAGAGAGAGAACTAGAAGAGAGACAGATAGACGGAGAGAGAGACGATAGACGGAGAGAGTAGATAGATAGGAGAGATAGAGAGAGAGAGAAGAGAGAGAGATAGGGAGAGAGAGAGAGAGAGAGAGATAGAGATAGAGAGATAGGACAGAGAGAGAGAGAGTCAGAGAGAGAGAGAGACAGAGAGAGAGATAGACGGAGATAGACAGAGAGAGAGAGAATGTAATGTTACATTGCAGCACCATGAAACTCTTTCCTTATATCTCAGATTGTCGACGTTGAGACTCAGTAATGATACAGTGCTATGATTCAGTGTAAGGCCTTGCCCATGAACCCAGCAGTGGCAGCTTGGCGATACTGGGACTTCCGACCAGTACCCCAGACCTTAACCCAGAGGTGGGCAAACTACGGCCCATTTGTTCTTTCAATCCGACCCGCCGAAGATTGGTACAGAACCGTCCAAATCAAACCGCCGCGAAAATGCCCGCCTGTCGTAAAGTCAACCGCCCCCATAATGTTAAGGGTACGACCCCGAGATAAAGCAGCGGTCTTCACAGTGGAAGCCGTTATATTATAATTTTATCATTATTGCTATTAAAATTGTGGCTTTGTGTAAAAAGAAAATCGTTTAAAATCACACCCATAGGTGATGGGTGATTGGCTCAGTGATTGACAGATTAGAGGGAATAAGCCCCGCCCACCCAGTGTATAGCCAGTTTATCTATCTATATTCATCACAAGCGTTCATTGTTAAAGGCGAATTCTGCAGAATCTTCATCAAACAGTCATGATAGAAAAGCAATATTCTCTGCCGATAAACATTAGAATGTCATACCCTGTAATATCAAAGCTTTTCATTATTGTATTGTGTGTGTGTGTGTGTGTGTGTGTGTGTGTGTGTGTGTGTGTGTGTGTGTGTGTGTGTGTGTGTGTGTGTGTGTGTGTGTGTGTGTGTTAGTCACTGCTACGATTAATACTACACTAACAGTTTCATTACCCAGTAATACAATCATCCTTCTAATTCCAGTCTACATTATTTTGGGCTCCTTTGTGTTTTGATGCTTTGTGTATTTACACTGTTTTGTGTTTGTTTGTGTTCATTTTGTGTTTCTCTAATAACCAGTCATTGTTTTTATTTATAAGTGTTGTATTTTTCAGATGCCGCAATCGTGGCTTATCTTTCTCTCTCCTCTCGGTTATTGTCCCAAAGATGTTTAACTGCTCCTCAAACCAGTGTCCAGCCGTGTCATGTTATCCCCTGTTTTTATTTCTTTATTTTTGTCTTTTTTGTGAGTTATTGTGTTGTTTTTGTTTTTATATATATATATATATATATATTTATCTGTCTCTTTCTTTGTGTGTGTGTGTTTGTGCATTTGTTTGCATGCTTAACACGGCTATTTTCTGGATTGTTCTTTTTGGTAAGTTTGGAGCCCGTTTGCTTTGTTTCGAGATCATTCATATTTCTGTGTCGTCTTGAGCTTTGTGTTGTTCTCACACGAGTCTTAAACCAGACTCAAGGAACCTCAGAAGAATTGGGGTTGTTTTTTGGGGGAACTTATAGGGATAAAATGGTGCCAGAGCTGGTGTGAAAATGTTCCAGAGATTCTGACAAAAAAGAAAAAAACATTTGAATGCATTTTTACATGTATGTCATTCCGGAGACGTCCTTATCCAGAAATACGACTTCTCAGTTCGATACCTGAGGAGTTCTGAGTGCTTTCTCCATTTTTCCTGCTTCTAACGTCCAATTTGGGGACAAAATGTTTACTTTCTGTCAAATAATATCTCAATAATATCCAACCCATAACAGGTAATGATCAGTGTTCCTCAGAGTGTTGGAATGTCATGCCTGCTCTGTGTATAGTTATAAAGCCTTAAAAGTTCAGCGTCTCTTTGCATTGCAGATTGATTTTAATGATGTCAAAAATGTATGAAGTCTTACTGTTAATGTTCGCACTGACATTCGGCATTGTTCTGTAGTTTTACCCAGAACTGCGAGGTTATCATTATGGGTTAATTGGAGTTTATGGCGATATGGGATTTTACCTCGGTTTGACCCAGCGAGATTCCGTAGTTCTCCAGAACCTGAGTTTCAGTTTATGTTGCATCACCCACATCTAGCTTTTCCTCAGAGTGACGATTGATCACGCTTTCGCTTTCAGTTCTGAGTGGAAACCTCCTCCAGGACGCACACAGAGTTTAACTATTTAATCATCTACACTATAAACGTTTTGGATATGATTAGGTGTTATTTGAGGTACATTTGGTTCAGAGCTCTAAGACCTTCCACTCCATCCCATGTGATGATCCGGTGTCTCCATGTCCCCGCTGCTGTCCTGTCTGAGGGACGTGTCCGTATACGAGCGTCTCACAGCAATCGTGCTCCATTTAGAACCAAGCATTCTGAGACACGAGGATCTAAGGGACATGGTCGTTTTGTTACCATGACAACAACTAGAGCAGCTCGAATTGTTTACACGAGTTAAAAATAAAGGAGGATTTTGCATGAGCAGATTCAGCGTCTCAAAAACCAATCATCTTCCATCCTGAAGGTCGTATCTGTGTGCTGCCACCAAGTTTACAAAAGCACTCTGGAGAATCTTATTAAATAATGAGTTTATTATAAATGAATACGGTCACTCATGACCATAATGTTTTTTCTTTTAAAAAGTGTCTGTGGAGAACATCACCAGCTCTGTGTGCACATTTCACACATCACACATCATACTGCAGTTCACTGCGTAGTGTAGAATGTGTTCTGAGGTTCCTTGGTTTTGTAGCTGCATGGGTTTGTGCTTGCTGTAAACTTTGTTCATTATCTCATACGCAACATACACATCAGGGTTACACACACACGCACACACACACACTTCACAGTGAATAACAAGGATGGTGCTTCAAATGGGAGGGAACTGGACAGAAGTGCAATAAACAATTTCCATGAAAATGTATTTTTTGAAGGTAAAAATTATTTTTTTAAATTATATAAAATTATTCTTCAATAATTCATTTGAAATGTATCTTGCATTTAATATCTAGAGAATTACTATGTAATATTATTATAAACAAACACTTGCATAAGTAGATGTTGGATATTTCTTTATTATTCTTATTTTTTTGTTATTAGTAAATGATTATTTATTATAAGTGTATAAATATGTACAGTTCCTGTTGAAAGTGTGGGAACACCTCGTGTTTTATGTCTTTTCAGACACATGCATATAACTTTTGTATCTACACAACTATTGGGCTCAGGTTCAAATCCTGCCACTACAACATGGTTTCCATCCCACACTTCATCACCATGCAGTTTCATATATGTAGTGTAACAGCGATCCCCAAGCGGACCGGTTTAATGTTAGAGACTGGACTGTTATCTCTCATGGCCAGTCAATGCACTTATACCCTATTAAACTGCTGTGGGATGAACTGGAACTCGCGTCACAAACAAACTGTCCAGATCACATGAGTGTGTGGGAGGTTGTTTTTCAGTGAATATAAAGTTTAACATTTGTATATTTCTTTGGTCAAAGTAAATCGGGGACTCTAGTTAGCATTGTTATATAGATACTAGAAGAACATGCATGCAATTAAAATACGAGGTTTTTCCAAACGTTTGACAGACACTGTATTTATTTAAAGTAATATACAACTTTTTATACTAATATAAATACAAGAGACCATTTTTTTACATGTTTTCAATCTACTTTATTTGCACTCTATTGAAAATCATCACATTTTTCATATATTTATAAATCATTTTGGGTTATTCTTACCATCCTTGCTGTTTTCCTGATCATATCAGGGATGTTTAACACACTGATTACAAATCTCTTGTACATTTGAATGTGTTTGTTACGAGTAACAATGAGACGGGGTGAAGCTGGTTAAATACTGGTAAACATTGCTGTGCTTTTACACTGAATTGTTTACTAGTATTTATTGTGCACTGACGAATGCCTTGGTGGTTTTGGCCAGAGTGGATTGTTTTTGGCCATTACTTTTTTGTTTGTTTGTTTTTTTTGGTGATATGTTTAGAATTTGCAATAACACTTAGTGGTGTAAAGGACATCATTAACACTGTTAATAAAAATAGGCTTATGTTAATTGACATGCCTTTTATATTACTGTAATCTGTACTAACCTGACTGCAGAGCAGATGTACATTGCACAAGACCCCCAAAAGAAGATATTGTTTTGTTTTTTTTTTTGTTAGAATAAACGTGATGTTTATTATGCCAGACAGTTGAAGGAACATTTTCTATTGTGTATGGAATTAAACATAGATGCATATGATGAGATGTCCTGGAACACTAAATTAATCAACAGTGTAGTGTTGTGGTGAAGTGGACATTACCATTCCAAAGTTGTTTATTTTTGTGTAACATGACTAATTTCTCCTATTAAAGGTCACCTTTATTACTTCACTGACTATATATATTTATTAAATACAGCAAACTTTATATATCTTAATGCTTATTTTACAGATTCCATACAAACAAGTTACTGTGGAAACCAAGACATATAATATAATATAATATGATATAAACCTGTCATATACAACTCAACACAAAGTGCTTTATTTTTTATCATGCAGATTTGTGAAGTCACTAACATTATGGCATAATTTACATTGCACAAACATGACATCTTCACTATGTTCCAGCCTCTGGGTGTGGTATTTTTGTGCAATGCACACTTGCTGTGAAGTCCATGGTAATTGCTGGTAATAAGCTAAGAAGGCATAAAGCGTGTTCAGACTCGATGCAGGGTTCAGACATCCTCACACTCCTGCACCTGAACCTACTGTATGTTTTGGTGCTTCTCACATATTTTACACAATCAACGTTTGCACAAAATATTTGTATGTATATACAGTGGTGTGAAAGACTATATGGTGTGAAAGTGTGAAAGAATACAGTGGTGTGAAAAACTATTATTACTTTTCTTTCTCCAGTCGTCTTAGACATTAGGAACCAACGGGAACGTACAAGACACGACACAATGGCTGCGAAAATGCAAAGAGCTTATCATGAGGGAGGGGAGGAGAGGGGGAGGGGCGTGGCTCAGTGGTCTAAGGCACTGGGCTGCTGATAGGAAGATCCGGGTTCGAGCCCCGGTATGGCCAAGCTGCCGCCCTTGGGTCCTTGAGCAAGACCCTTAACCCTCTGTGCTCCAGGGGCGCCGTAACATGGCTCCGACCCTGCGCTCTGACTCCAAACTACCAACTTCAATCTGGGATATGTGAAGAAAAGAATTTCACTGTGCTGTAATGTATATGTGACCAATAAAGGCTATTCTTATTATTATTACGATCTCAATAATACAATAGATATATATATATATATATATATATATATATATATAGATATATAGATATATATATATATATATATAATGTAGGGATGGATGGATGGTTGGGATGGATAGGTGGGTGGTTGGATGTAGAGATGGATGGATGGGTGGGTGGATGGATGTAGGGATGGATGTATGTAGAGATGGATGGATAGGTGGGTGGATGGATGTAGAGATGGATAGAAGGATGGTGGGTGTGGATGGATGGATGGGGCTGTGGATGGGTGGAGGGGTGGGGATGTTCTGTGGAGGTGTTAGAGTTTATGGCTGGATGGATGGTGGATGGCTCTGATGGGGATGAGGATAGTGCATGTTTGTTTGGCTGGTCTGGGGTTGGGTGGATTGGATGGCTATGTGATGCTATGGCCTTATGGGTCGTGGGCTGGGGGTGATGTGTAGAAGGCTGGATGGGTGGGTTATGGGTGCTGGCTGTCGCGATTGTTGCTTTGTGGATGGTATGTGTGGGTGGGTTGATGGCATGGACTGCGTTGGTTGTCTGAGTGAGGTTGGTCTTGATGGTGTTGGGTTTGGGCTTTCGGTATGGATGGATGATTGATGTGGGTGTCTGTGGATGATCGAGTTGGACTGCCGTTGGGGGTGGGTGCGGGCTTGGATTTTCGCTGTGCCTTGGCTGGTGGGGTGGGTGGCTTGGGTGGATCTGATCCTGTCTGTCTGGCTGGGATGGTTGTTGTCTGGCTTTCTCTCTGGATGGGGGGTGGCCTGTCTGGATGTTTTGATTGGTTGGCTTTTTGGGTGGATGCTGTGGCGATGTTGGATTGAGATTGGCTGGATGGCTTGGGTGGATCTTCTTGCTGGCTGGGTTCTGGGTCTGTCGCGCTGTGGATGGCGTATGTTGTCCGCTCGCTTGCTGGATGGATGGGCTTCATGGGATGGCTGTTGGTGTGTGGCCTGGATGTGCCGCTGAGATGGGTGGGTGGGTGGCTGCTGGGTTCCCTGGATTTGCTGGATGGGTGCTGGTGGCTGTCGCGATGGTTGGCTTGGATGCTTGCTTGTCTTGTGGAGGTGGGGTAGATTGTTTTTGTTTTCTGCGGCTGGAGCCTGTGCTGGTTTGTGGTCCTGCTCTCGCGCTGGGCTGGGTGTGGGTGATTCGCTCACTGGTGTTTGTCTGGCTTCCGCGGGACGGGGTGGGGGTCTGTCTTCTCTGGTTTGGCTGGAAGTTATGGTGGCTGTGTCCGAGTGGTTGGCTGTGTTAGGGGGCTGGTTTTGGAGGGTGGGTGGTGGTGCTCTGTCTCCATTGGCTGGGTAGTGTGGCGTGGGGGGATGGTTGTGCTAGATGTGAGGTCTGGCTGTCGCATTTTGGTGGGTGGCTGGCTGTCTCAGGGTGGACGTGGTGGTTTTGTAGAGATGGGTTGGCCTGTAGGGTGGGTTTGAGCTTTGTGGACTGTGTGCTGTTTTTCTGGGTTTGTGGGTTTCGTAGTTGCTGGCTCTGGTTTGGGATGCTGTTTTTTGGTGGCTGGCGTGGGATGGATGTGGGCTGAGCTGGTGGATGTCTTTGGTGGATTGTAATCGGTGTGGCTGGCTGGATGGGTGTGGCATGTCTGTCTCATGGTGTTTATGGCTGGGTGGGTGGATGGCTGTCTAGCGGGCTGGGTGTGGTGTTTCGCGCTGTATGTCTGGCTGGTGTGGGCTGGGTTCTGCTGGATGTAGAGCTGTCTGCGGGTGGCTGTGGATGGATGGCTGTCGCTGGACTGGATGGGTTGGGTGCTGTCCGCTTTTCTGGACGGATGGGTTGGATGTCGCCTGGATTGGATGGGTGGCTGGCTGTATCGCTGGTTGGATGGGTTGGGCGGAACGTGGCCTCTGTCGCGCTTTGGATTGGGTGGATGTAGAGCTGATTTGGCTTGGTGCTCTATCTGTCTCAGCTGGTGGATGGGTGGCTCGGTGTCGACGCTGGCCTGGCTGTCTGCTGAGCTGGCTGGATGGTTGGTGGATGGCTGGGGGTGGATGGCTCGCATGGGTGGATGGTGGCGTAGGCTGGCTGGGGATGGGTGGGTGGGTGTGGAGGCTGGTGCCTGTGGTGGGTGTGAGATGGTGGTGGATGTAGGATTGGCTGTGGTGGTGGATGGCTGGCGGTGGCCTGGCTTCTGGTGTGGATGGCTGTAGAGATGGACGCTGGATGGCTGGTGGGTGGCGTGGCTGGCGTGGCGCTGGCGTCTCGCGCTGGCGGATGAATGTATGGATGGATGGGGATGTTTGGTGGATGTATGTATGGATGTGCTGGATGAAGGGTGGATGATGTGGGTGGATGGGTGGTGGATCGTATGTAGAGATTGGATGGCTGGCTGATGTGAGCTGGGTGGGTGGGTGATTATGGGGGTGGATGGATGGTTGGTTGGATGGCTGCCTGCTGGCCATGGTGTGATGGGCTGGTGGGTGGATGGATGGGTGGATGGATGTACTTGGTGGGTCTTGGATCTTGGATGACTTGATGAGTGTTGGATGGGTGGTGTCTGTGAAAGGGTGATTGCTGGGGGATGGGTGTAGAGTGTGGGTGTGGGATGGACCTGTAGAGCTCGTGTGTGATGGAGGCGGGTGTGGATGGATGGTGGATGGGTGGTTGGATGGGTGGCTGGCTGGATGGATGGATGGATGGCCTGGGCTGGGTGTGGTGCTGGATGGTTGGATGGGTGGGTGGGTGGATCAATGGCTGGCTGGGGTTGGTGTGCGCTGTGTGCTGGCTGGGTGGGTGGAGGATGTAGAGATGGCTGTCTGTCTGTTGTGCTGGGGGGAGATGGATTGGCTGGTGGTGTGGCCTTTCTGCTGGTGGGTGGATGGCTGTGTCGCGATTGCTGGATGGATGTTGGGTGGATGCTGTGCTGGCTTTGTGGGTGGGTGGAGTGGATGTAGAGGCTGGATGGATGGGTGGGTGGATGGAGTGGATTGGATGGATGGAATGGTCTTGTTGGGGTGGTGGTGGAGTCTGGATGGATGGGTTTGGATGTGGATGGATAGATTGGCCTTGGATGGATAGATGGATGGATGGATGGATGTGAGATGGATGGATGGGGCTGGGCGGATGGATGTTGGATGGATGGATGGATTGGTGGGTGGATTGCTGGATGGATGGATTGGTGGATGGATGGATGGATATGGATGGATGGATGGATGGTATGGGTGGATGGATGGATGGATGGGGATGTGATGGATGGATGAGTGGATGGATGGATGGATGGAGATGGATGTGGTTGGTGCTGGCTTGCATGGATGGATGGATGGCGCTGGATGTGGATGGGTGGATGTCGATGTATGGTGATGTGGTGGATGGGTGGTGGCATGGATGGATGTAGAGATGATGTGGAATGGATGGCATGGATGGAATGGATATGGGATGGGATGGTGGTAGATGGATGGGTGGATGGATGGGGTGGATGAGACTGGGATGGATGGATGGATGGAGATGGTGGGTGGGTTGGGTGGATGGCTGGATGGATGGATGGGTTGGTGTGATGGATGTAGAGATGGATGGATGGGTGGGTGGGTGGAAGGATGGATGGATGGATGTGTGGATTGGATGGAGGATGGATGGGGTGGGTGGAGTAGAGATGGAGGATGAGCTGGATGGTATGGAGGTGGCTGGTGGATGGCTGGGTGGCTGGCTGTCTTGGCGCTGGATCTGGCTGGGTGGGTGGAGGAGGATGGATGGATGGGGTGTGGATGGCATGGATGGCTGGATGGATGGGTGGCCTGTCGGTGGAGTGAGATTGAGGAGGAGGGATGGGTGGGGGGGGATGGCTGGAGCTGGCTGGAGTGGGTGGATGTGGGTGGCTGGTGGGTGGTGGTGGATGTGGATGGGTGGATGGGCTGCATGGATGTGGGTGGATGGTTGGGCTGAGATGGCTGGGTGTGTGGATTGGATGTGTGGTGGCTGTAGAGATGGATGGGTGGGTGGGTGGGCTTGTAGAGATGGATGGGTGGGTGGTTGTGTCGCGCTGGATGTTGGAGAGGTGGCTTGATGGATTCTATGGGTGGGTTTTATCTGGATGGTTAGATGGATGTAATCGATGGTGGTGGATGGGTGTGGGGAGGAGTGGGTGTCTGGCTGGATGGTTGGATGGAGGGTGGATGGATGCGGGGTGGCGTGGCGGGTGGATGGATGTAGAGATGGTGGAAGGGGGGGGGGACTTGGATGTAGAGATGGATGGATGGTGTTTAGGTGGACGTGGGTGGGTGGATGTAGTAGATGGAGGGGTGGGTGGATGTAGAGTGGAGGATGGATGAGGTTGGATGAATGGATGGATGGATGGTTGGGTGGGTGGATGTGGGTGGTGGAGAGATGGACGGATGGGTGGGTGGATGGATGTAGAGATGGATGGATGGGTGGGTGAGATGGATGTAGAGATGGATGGATGGGTGGGTGGATGGATGGCTGGATGGATGGGTGGGTGGATGGATGTGAGATGGATGGATGGAGATGTGGGATGGGTGGATGGGTAGAGATGGATGGATGGATGGGTGGATGTAGGATGATGGTGGGATGGCTGGATGGTAGAGGATGGATGGGTGAGATGGATGGGTGGATGGATGGAGGATGTGGATGGATGGATGGGTGGGTGGATGGAGGTAGAGATGGATGGATGGGTGGAGCTGAGGCTGGGTGGCTGGGTGGATGGATGGATGGAGGGATGGCTGAGATGGCTCTGGGTGGGTGGATGGCTGGATGGGGGGGCTGGACGTCCGCGGCTGGTTTGGTGGGTGGCTGGCTGGAGTGGATGGATGGATGGGTGGGTGGATGGATGGCTTGGGATGGATGGATGGATGGATGGATGGATGGGTGGGTGGAGGGATGTTGGATGGTGGCGGTGATGGAGGTGGATGTTGATGGATGGTTGGGTGGCTGGGTGGGTGGTGGTTGGATGGGTGGGTGGGTGGATGTAGGATGGATGGATGGATGGGATGGATGTGGGTGGATGTGGATGGACTGGATGGATGGTGGGTGGATGTTAGAGATGGACGGATGGGTGGAGTGGATGGGTGGATGGATGGGTGGATGGGTGGCTGGATGGGTGGATGGTGGATGGATGGGGTGGATGATCATGGATGGATGGATGATGGGTGAATGGCTGGATGATGGAGATGGATGGGTGGGTGGATGTAGAGATGGACGGATGGGTGGGTGGATGGATGTAGAGATGGAAGGATGCGTGGTGGTGTGTAGGATGTAGAGAGGATGCGGTGGATGGGATGGATGGATGGATGTGAGGGATGGATGGATGTAGAGATGGTGGTGGGTGGGTGGTTGGTGGGATGGATGGGTGGGTGGATGGGTGTAGAGATGGATGGATGGGTGGGTGGATGGATGTAGAGAGGGATGGATGGGTGGAGTGGATGGATGGGTAGAGATGGATGGATGTGGATTGGGTGGATGGATGGATGAGAGATGGACGGATGGGTGGGTGGATGGATGTAGAGATGGGTGGGTGGGTGGATGGGAGTAGAGATGGGAGTGGATCTGGATGGGTATGAGATGGATGGTGGTGGATGGATGGGATGGGTGGGATGTAGGCATGGGTGGATGGGATGGGTGGGTGGATGGTGGGGGGTGATGGAGGATGGATGTGGATGATGGATGGCGAATGGGTGGCTGGTCTGTCGCGCTGGTCTGGTGGCTGGGATGGATGTAGGCATGGTGGTGATGGATGGGTGGAGATGATGATATGGGGGGCTGGATGGATGGGCGTGGGATGTAGAGATGGATTGGGGGTGGATGTAGAGATGGAGGATGGATGTGGATGGGATGGCTGGATGGGTGGGTGGGTGGATTTGGATGTAGAGAGGGATGGATGGATGGATGGGTGGTGGTGGACGGATGGGTGGGTGGATGTAGAGTGGATGGAGAGATGGGATGGGTGGGTGGGCATGGATGTAGAGATGGATGGATGGGTGGGTGGATGGATGTAGAGATGGATGGCGGATGGGTGGGTGGATGGATGTAGAGATGGATAGAAATGGTTGGATGGATGGTGGATGGATGGATGGGTGCTGGATGGGGTGGAGGATGTAGATGGATGGATGGGTGGGTGGATGTGGATGGATGGAGTGGATGGGTGGATGTGATGGATGGGTGGGTGGGTGGATGGATAGATGGATGGATGGATGGATGGGTGGGTGGATGGATGTAGAGGATGGATGGATGGATGGATTGTGGATGGCTGGATGGATGGATGGGTGGATGGATGGATTGGAGTGGGTGGGATGGATGGATGGGGGTGGATGGATGTAGAGATGGATGGATGGATGGGTGGATGGGTAGAGTGGATGGATGGATGGATGGGGTGGATGTGGATGGATGGAGGGTGGGATGGGTGGATGTAGAGATGTAGGATGGGGGTGGATGGATGTAGAGATGGATGAATGGGTGGGTGGATGGATGTAGAGATGGATGGGTGGGTGGGTGGATGGATGTAGAGATGTCTGATTATGGGTGGGTGGATGGATGTAGAGATGGGTGGATGGGTGGGTGGATGGAATGTATGAGATGGTGGGTGGGTGGGTGGATGGATGGAGATGGATGGGGGGTGGAGTAGAGCATGGTGGATGGAGGGTGGGTGGGATGTAGAGCGGATGGATGGGATGGATGTGTATGGAGATGGATGTAGAGATGGATGGATGGGTGGATTGTAGAGATGGACGGATGGGTGGGTGGATGGATGTAGAGATGGACGGATGGGTGGGTGGATGGATGTAGAGATGTGGGTGGATGAGATGGATGGATGGATGTGGATGTGGATGGTGATGGATGTAGATGGTGGATGGATGGATGGATGTGGGTGGATGGATGAGATGGATGGATGGGTGGATGGGTGGGGGATGGATGTAGAGAGATGGACGGATGGGTGGATGGATGGGTGGGATGGATGTAGAGATGGATGGATGGGTGGGTGGATGGATGTAGAGATGGATGGATGGGGTGGGTGGATGGATGGTTGGAGATGGATGGATGGATGTGGATGGGATGGATGGGAGATGGATGGATGGAGGATGGGTGGGTGGATGGATGGATGAATGAATGAACGGATGGATGGAGTGGATGGATGGATGGATGGATGGATGGATGGGTGGATGTGGATGGATGTAGAGAGAGATGGATGGATGGATGTGGGGGTGGATGGATGTAGAGATGGATGGATGGGTGGGTGGATGGATGTAGAGATGGATGGAGTGGGTGGGTGGATGGATGTAGAGGGTGGATGGATGGATGGATGGGTGGGGATGGGTGGGTGGGTGGATGTAGAGATGGATGGATGGATGGATGGGGATGGATGTAGAGATGGACGGATGGGTGGGTGGATGGATGTAGAGATGGACGGATGGGGGATGGATGGATGGATGGTGGGGGGTGGATGGATGTAGGATGAGGATGGATGGTGGTGGGTGGATGGATGTAGAGATGGATGGATGGGTGGGTGGATGGATGTAGAGATGGATGGATGGGTGGGTGGATGGATGGAGGGGTGGATGAGGGTGGATGGCGGATGGGGTGGTGAGATGGATGGATGGGTGAGGATGGATGTGAGAGTGGGTGGATGGATGGGTGGGTGGGATGGAGATGGATGGATGGGTGGATGGGTGGGTGGATGGATGGGTGGATGGATGAGATGGATGGATGGATGGATGGGGTGGGTGGGATGGATGGGGGGGATGGATGAGAGGCTGGACGGGTGGGTGGATGTGGATGGATGTAGAGTGGAGGATGGATGGATGTAGGATGGGGATGGGTGGGTGGAGGAT
>JACRUU010000011.1:1925560-1978060 GCA_030449085.1 Kryptopterus vitreolus | reverse complement strand
GACATTTCACATCTACAGATTAATTTAGCTCATTTGAAACCTCTCGGACGTCACACTTCTCAAGTCACGCTTACTCAAGCGTTTTATTTATTTATCTTTTCTGAACGCGGCACAACAAGCAAAATGAAAATTCAGTTCCATTGCATTGCTGTTAATGGTTTGTTCGATGATTTGATTCATTTTGAAAGAACTGTCATGAAATAAATCTGTAATTTTGCACTTTATTGATCCTTTGAGGAAAACTGTTGCAGCAGTAACTGGTTACAAAAAACAGTAAAAGAGGAAGGGATAAATAAATAAATAAGAATAAACAGATGTTGCAGGTGTGACTATATTAAAATACAGAATGCAGACTGCAATTCAATAAGAAAGAAATGAAATATGCAAATGTGTCATTATGTATGTGAGCGTAAAGCTGGTGAAGAGTGAACTGATCATGTATTGTGAGCTCTTCTCTGTGTATTTAATCCGTCTTAAATATAGATTTTGTAAGTGTTTCTAACGGTTTATTATTTCCAGTCCCTTTCAGACGCGTTGATCTCGTTACAAATGGTTTACCCGCGCCGTAATCTCTCGGCTGACCAGTGGAGGAACGCTCAGCTCCTGAGTCTCATCAGCGCCCCCAGCACCATGCTAAACCCCGCTCAGTCCGATACGGTAATGCCGTTATGAAATGAAGAGCATGACGTTTACTGGCAGCACGTGTGCAAGCCGTGTAATGCAGATGTTTTAGACGCAGGACAGTATGGACATGTATAAGGATTTGAGGGTCAGGACTGTTTGGGCAACAAATGGGGGACCAACAGAAGATTACGGAGGTGGTCATAATGTTATGCCTGGTCTGTGTGTGTGTGTGTGTGTATATTTACATGGATATGGATTAAAACCCAGATCTGTTTCTTCCAGATGCCATGTGAATACCTTTCTTTGGACACTATGGAGAAGTGGATTGTGTGTAAGTAAACTTTTATGGAAAACATTTTTGGAATGCTGTGATTCCGGTCAGACCACATGACTCTACATACTCTACAGGTCATACACAAGTCTGTACAAGTGCTTTCTCTTCTCTTTCTCTCCTCTTTCCCTGCATGTATTCTCTTCCCAATGAAATTCTATATATGTATTTGAAAGCGTTTTTTCCTAAAGATTTTTCATTTGATGTGTGCGTAGTTGGTTTTATCCTGTGCCACGCGGCTCTGAACAGCGAGCCTACTGCTCTGAGTTTGTGGAAGTTGGCGCTACAGAGCAGCTCGTGCCTCTGCCTCTTCAGAGACGAGGTCTTCCACATTCACAAAGCCGCCGAGGATCTGTTCGTCAATCTGCGCGGGTTAGCGTTATTTATTTCTTTATATTTACACACCATTTTCCTCTGAACGTGTGTGTGTGTGTGTGTGTGTGTGAGACACCATGTTTAAGACCTTAAAATAATATCAAATCTTTATCAGACTGATCTGTTTTTATTTCTCTTCTGTTCTTGCAGTTACAACAAGCGCGTCAACGACATCCGCGAATGTAAAGAATCCGCGCTGTCACACGCGTATGTGCACTTTACCTTTCACCAGCATTCACCATTATACACGGGTTTCCTCACTCACACCCCGACACCTACACACCATTACCACCATCTGTCTAACATCCACACACGTATCCCTACTCACGCACGTGTGTGTGTGTGTGTGTGTGTGTATAATTCCCTGTTCCTCATTCTCTATCATGCACCACAATTCCAACAGCATTCTTTACTGACTTCCTCTTTCAAATATTATTTATAAATATTAAGGTGTAATAAGCACTAGAATGTTTTGCACAGTTCCTGTTTACCTCTTGTTGAACATGTGTGTTGTGTTGTAGAGGCTCGATGCACCGGGAGAGGCGTAAATTTCTGCGTTCTGCCCTAAAGGAATTAGCCACTGTGCTCGCAGACCAGCCAGGCTTGCTTGGGCCGAAGGTACTGACCTCTCATACCCATCTGCCCTTTTCATTTCCTGTGTGTGTGTGTGTGTGTGTGTGTGTGTGTGTGTGTGTGTGTGTGTGTGTGTGTGTGTGTGTGTGTGTGTGTGTGTGTGTGTGTGAGAGACAACACTGAGACACGACCTGTAGAGAATCTTCTCCTCTTGTGGTTTTTATTTCCTCCTCTAGGCTCTCTTTGTCTTCATGGCTCTGTCGTTTGCCCGTGATGAGATCATCTGGCTGCTCAGACACGCTGACAACATCCAAAAGAAAAGCACAGATGACTTCATTGACAAGTAAAGCGCGCACGCGCACACACACACACACACACACACACACACACACACACACACACACACACACACACACACACACACACACTGCATCTGCAGCGTTATTTCCTATCAGCTGAGACGTGTTTTGATGTTTGCCATTTTCTACATTGCTGAGATTAAAGTATCTCTATGTTCCTGATGATTATACGAATCCTTCACACGATTTTTTACCTGAAGTATAATGCAGAAAAATATACAAATATTGCTTACACGACCACACAGATTTAATTCAGTTCCTCTATTCCACATTATCATTACTTCTGTATCACATGCAGTGATTATAACAGTACAGTATAGGACTGTGGTGAGACCTGCCATGTTGTTGCGGTTTACAGACAGTAGGGGGCGTTGTCTAGAAGACAGGAGATGGAGATGGAGCGCACTCTCTCTCTCTCTCTCTGAGATGTTCATGTGTATCCTCCTGCTTCTCTCTCAGGCACATTGCTGAGCTGATCTTCTACATGGAGGAGCTCAGGGCCCACGTGAGGAAGTATGGCCCTGTCATGCAGAGGTACTATGTGCAGTATCTGTCTGGCTTCGACGCAGTCGTCCTCAACGAGCTCGTCCAGGTGAGTCAATTCAATCAAAACGATTCATCGTCAGAGGCTTCATGTGTCGCAGTCAGTCAGTGTGCCGTTATTCAGATTGCAAAACTACCAGTGCTGACCTCAAATAGTGTGTATTTGTGTTTGTTAGTGTTTGTTTCCTTGTTTGTTTTGTAAAAATGTGGGTATCTTTTCTAGGTACTAGATTTCTACACTTGTTTTTAAAAAAGAGATATAATACACATGGCCACTAGATGGCAATAAACTATAAGCATTGCTCTGTCTACTTATGTCATTTTGAATGGTGTAAGGTTTAATGTAACTGTTCAAGTCAGTTTTATGATGTTTTTACTAACGTGCATTGTCCTTTATAAGTTTTATAGATATGAGTATAAAATGTGAATTTATATATTTTTGCCTGTAAGTCCCTAAAAACTTCCTCAAAAGGGAATCTGTCCTCATCAACACAACAATTTACAGTATTTAATATACATTTTTTTGGTTGTTTATATCCAACTCTTGCAGAACCTCTCGGTGTGTCCAGAGGACGAGTCCATCATCATGTCTTCCTTCGTCAACACCATGACTTCCCTCAGTGTTAAACAAGGTGACGGTTGTTGCCAGAATCTGATTGGTCACACGGAATCTGCTTTAATTGTTCCAGTGGATCATTTGCATTCAGTTTAAAAAAACTGCAGTAATAGCTGTAAATTGAGGCTACATTTAACCCCCCGCTTTCTAAATACGAAGAAAATACAGTTAACTAATGTAGCGAGGACTGAAAGCATGAATGCTCTCCTATTGACTCTCTGTCCATCGAAACTGTGCTAAACAAAAGCTCTTTTGTCTCGCCCTGGTTCTCAGTGGAGGACGGAGAGGTGTTCGATTTCCGAGGCATGAGGCTGGACTGGTTCCGACTCCAGGTAAGAACCATCGTAACCTGATACCATTCCTCTCCCGACCCGATTTAACCACACAACTAACTACTGCCATACATACACGCTCGCACAGTTTCACCAGGCAGAACCAATCAATTTCTACTCAGCGGCGCGATGGAAAGCAGCAGATGATCACATACGCTTCTGTCCTCCGCTGTATTTTATCTCCTGTACACTTGTGACATTTTGTGACACATTTGGCAGACAATATTTTATATTTTAGTGACTTACATTTCTCTCATTCATGCAGCTGAGCAGATGTGTGGTTAAAGTCGTGTCATGGTGTGGTTGGGATTTAAACTCGATATGCAAAGTCCAATTCCTTCACCGCTAAACTACACTGCTCCCACACTGAGGGAATTCCCGGATAAATGTCTGAAATTCTGTTTATACTGTGTGTGTGTGTGTGTGTGTGTGTGTGTGTGTGATTAATTAAATACATTCAGTGCACACAGACTGAAGTAGTTTAAGTATTTGGTTCTTTTAATTGTTTGGCTCACATTTAGTAAATTTGGTGTCTTTATTGTTTGGCTCACATTTAGTAAATTCTTGTCCATCTGGAAAGTATGTTTATTTTACTGTATATGTACTTAATACTTGTTCATGGCTCCTTTTTCTGCCTGAATCGCGCGTGGCACGGAGGTGACCAGTGTGTGTCGCTGCTGAGCTGCTACTGTATGGAAGCTCAGGTTTCTTTGACTGTGGTCTTCAGTTCATCTGCATGTTTTAGTCTCTTGTTTCTTCTTTTCCTCTTGGCAATACTTTATAAATTCTCCATGAGGTTCCGATTCGGTGAGTTGTCGTATCAAACACCAACAACAGGGTCATGTGACCAACCTGTGGTGTGGGAATTCCCAAATCCTGCTGGAAAATGAAATCAGCATCTTTAAAAAGATTCCATCCCACACTGTGGAAACTTCCCACTGCACTTCAAGCAACGTGGGCTATGATCTTCTCCACCCTTTCTCCACACTCTCACACCTCCGTTTCCTCATATAAAACTTACTCTGATCTGAAAAGCATCTGAACACGATGCACACCACAGCGAAATTCCTCCGCCCGTCTGTGTGTGGATCCTCCTGATGCCTTTACTCCAGTCTCGCTCCGTTCCTTCCTGACGTTCACCCAAATTCTGGACCTCTCGAGGCTGCGTTTCTCTCGGTCGGTTCTTTTTCGTTCCACTCATCTTTCTGTGAACGGCAGATTCTTTGGTGAAGGGCGTCAGTGATGGTCCTCTGGACGAGTGTCGGATCAGCAGTGTTCCTGTAGTGACCACACTGTGAGAACATTTCCAAACCTTTGTGGGTGTTTTGAGTTGATTATCAGATTTTACTCTCACAATATTCTCATAAACTATTTCAGTCTCTGTGCACTGAATTTATGTTCACAATTTGAGTTAAATCATAAATTGTTTTACTTATAGATATTGTGTATATCTATAAGTAGGAGGAGGTGGCCAAGAGGTTAAGGTGTTGGCCTCTTGACTGGAAGATCACGGGTTCAAACCCCACCACCACCAAGCTGCCACTAGTGGGCCCTTGAGCAAGGCCCTTAACCCTCAATTGCTCAGTTGTAAGTCGCCATCTGCTAAATGCCATAAATGTAAATGTGTATATAATTGTATATCATTTACAAATACAGGCTCCTACACTTTTAGTCCTCCATGCTGAAACACTTTGGTTGTGTTGGATGTGTATCATATGTGTTTGTATTATTTATGTATTAACTGTGGTTAGTCGTTCCCAAACGTCAGACTCCTGGTGAACATTGCTAGACGTGTGGTCATGTTTAAGTGAGTTGGAGGCAGTGATTACTCACCTCAGGAAAAACAGTTTATTTAGAGTGTACAGATTTTACAAATCAGCACATTTTCCTTCCAAACCGTATCTGAACTTTATTGCATTTCTCTCGCGCTGGTGAAAATGCTGCAGTGCTGTCTTATATAATGTACGTCTGTTTGTGCACTTGCGTGTATCTTTCACCCCCCCCCCCCCCCCCCCCCCCCCCCCCAAGTGGTATTAGATCAGTGTGTGCTCAGTAATATCAAGAGTACCAGCTCCAGTCTGCATCCCTAATAATGCTTTAACAGCACTAATGTTATTAACGTGTGTGTGTGTGTGTGTGTGTGTGTGTGTGTGTGTGTGTGTGTGTGTGTTTGTTGTGTGTGTGTGTGTGTGTGTGTGTGGCTGCATTTTAGATGTTTTTTTTCTGTATGATGTGAACTTGACTGGCGCTGGCTGTCCCCAGGTTAGACTTTGTGTTTTTATCTGATCTCGGTCCAAATCGAAGACGGACTCCAAACCAGAGGATTCGCCAGCTGATGCTGTGCATACGCCGGCGCTGTGGTGACGCGCAGTGGATTTCTCATGCATCTGATCCGGGGGGGGGTGTGTGTGCATGTGCGTGCGTGGGTGTGCGTGTGCGCGTGTGTGTATGTGTGTGTGCGTGCGTGCGTGTGTGCATGCTCGTTCTCGGTTGGTCAGACGGCCGTGCTGTGATTCAGCAGTATCGTGTTTGTATGAATATTTCCCAGAAGTCTTGCTCGGAGCGACACGTGCACAAAACCACACATTCCTTTCACCAACTCGGCTTTATAAAAACACGAAAAACACTTTTGTGTTCGTTTACTGGGTTTCCGAATCGAAGAAATGACCTTGAACTGTGTGTGTGTGTGTGTGTGTGTGTGTGTGTGTGTGTGTGTGTATGTGTGTATTGCAGGCCTACACCAGTGTATCCAAGGCGTCCCTGGGTATCGCGGACCACCGGGAACTCGGTAAAATGATGAACACCATCATCTTCCATACCAAGATGGTGGACTCTCTGGTGGAGATGCTGGTGGAGACGTCAGACCTGTCCATTTTCTGGTACAGTCCAAGCGTGTCCTTATTTTTAACGTCCCACAGGGGACTCCATAAACAGCCGCGTCTGGGTGGCGGTTACCCGGGGCAACGGAGTGTTTGGTGTTGTGTTTGTTTTTTTGGCTGTGAGTGTGTGTGAGATTAGATAACACTTTAACAGAAGCACAGGGAACTCAAACGGTGTCTTTGTGTTCTGTCTTTCCCTCCGTTTTCTCTTTTGTCCTGTTTTTTTCACTTTCTGGCTTTTTCCATTCTTTCATTTCTTCTGTTTATCGCTAATCTGTTTTCTGATCCATCTTCATCATAGATATCATTTGCTTACTTTGTTTTCTCTCTCTCACCCTTTGCTTCTTTTTTACTGTGTGTGTGTGTGTGCGTGTGTGTGTGTGTGTGTGTGTGTGTGTGTTTTGCCTCTCTTTCTCTGGCTCACTGATATTGATTTTTATCTGTCATTGTTTCATTGTATTTTTATTGTACATTTTTTCCCCTCATTCGTTTCTCGTATTTCTTTTTTAATCTCTCGTCTCTTTTTTTCTTTCTCATATTCTGTTTTTTTGTTTTTATATAAAAAGTAATTAATATTTTTTTTAATTCTCACTCCCTCCTTCCTGTGTACAGTTTCTACAGTCGGGCGTTTGAGAAGATGTTCCAGCAGTGTCTGGAGTTACCGTCTCAGTCGCGTTACTCCATCTGCTTTCCTCTTCTCTGCACCCACTTCATGAGCTGCACCCATGAGCTCTGTCCTGAGGAGGTGATTGATTGACACACACACACACACACACACACACACACACACACACACACACACACACAGGCTCTGTTTGCTCTGTGGAACCAGACTTGACATGTTTACAGTGAACGCTTGATTTGTTGATCGCAGCCCACCGTGTGGCAGCGTTAAGACCAGCTTAATGCACACCATGGGTCTGTTTACCACACACACACACACACACACACACACACACACACACACATTCCCTGGTTGAATCCCCACCTTGTTTTAATATAATGGCACCCCCTGTGTAGCCATGATCGGTGCCATCGTTTAAATATAGCCAGGTTTAATTTTAAGGTCAGTTTTTTATCCGTATCTATTAATAAATCGCACAAATGCGACGCTGTGAGCGAGAAAGTCCTGCTTTTGTGTCAACAAACTTCTGTGAGACAACCATTTAATATTCCTCACCTGGCCATTTGAGTTATTTTTCATTTATAGTTATGTCATTGTCCCGTATAATGCGTAACTCATTGTAGTATTTTATTGTTATTTTTGTTTGTTTGTTTTTTTTTTTAATCAAGCTTGTTTGTTGAGGTCATCGGTGTGGCTCCTGCCCTGGAACCCACCACCTTTAACAGACCTTTCACTGTTCGAGTGCCATGAAACCCCTAATCATCTGTTTTCCATGGATTTAATGAGCGCATTTACATCTGGAGGGCGAAACTAATCAATAGTGGATTATTCAAACACTAAAACCCACAGTGTTTTATTTACTCCAAACTCATTTGCTTAATTAGTATACACAAGCTTAACAGTGTGGCGTAAACACGCGGACGCATGCACAGCTAATGAACTTAATACGGCCGTGATAATGCTGTTTGCTCAGTCCACAACCTGCGTCTGCATGAAGGAGGCTGTGTTCTCTGTAAGACATGTTTAAAAAGGCATTTTATACCCAAACCCTAAAATGTTCACTCCGGGAATATGCTCAGTGTGGACTATAAAAAATTATTATAATTAAAAATGGTCATAATTATTCTTGTTCATTCTTTATAATGGTTATACAGGTTTGATGTGATTGTGAAGATCCTCATTGTTTTTGTATTAATTGGTCCATTAAATCAGAACGTTTCACTTCCCCACGATCAAACTCCGTTTGTACCGAGACTAAACCATCGTCTGTCAGATAAAGTCTGTACTGATAGTTTTCCCGGGTTGCGTCTGTTACTGGAACAGCTGAGAAGCTCCGCTGTCGTTACGAGAGCGACCTCTACAGGCAGATAATATATACCATCTTCTGCTCATTTGATGATTCTTTCATTCTCTTTTGTTACTTTTTGTTTGAACGCATTTCTTTTATTTTCCTCCAAATTTATTAACATCATGGTTTTTTTTGTTTCATTTTGGACATTTCCATGATTTTTTTTTTTTGTCCTTTTTCAAACCAAAATATGTACCAATATAGCTCTCTATAGTCCACATTTTTTTAAAGTTCTCCTGCTCCTCGCCTCGCTGCTGATTAACACGTTGACATGATCACATGACTGCTCTGTGTAGTTATGAAATTACTGATTCTGCGGTCATTCAAAATGATATTTCAAAATAATCTGCAGGTAATGTCGCGTAGCGTACGGATCAGAGATCGTCTGTTTATATTATTTATATACATTGCTTTCTAAAAGTCCCTCCGCAGTTCCGTGTAGAGCGTGTTGTTATTAATCTGGTGATAAATACACGGATTTAGTTTGCGGAACATTTCCAGCAGCTTTCCTGCAGACAGGAACACCACATCACTATAAAAAGAATAAAAATTAGTTTAATTAAGCAAGTAGTTTCAAATCATTTACTCTGCACAGACCCTGCGGAGGAACTTTTTGAACGCACTGTATTTGTATTTTGATGTACTACAGCAAATAAATTCACTCAATGGGTTTATTTTTCACCGATATACTTTTAAAAAGCTTTGTAAAAAGAAAAACAAATTACTTGTTCTTTATAAGAGACCTGTTTTATTTTCTCTCTCTTATTTAGTATTACTTTTCAATAAAGAAAACGTATCTCTTACCTGATTAATCAATGGAATAATCGTTAGAATAAGCGATTATTAAAATAATCGATAGCAACAGAATTCATGTCTCCGTCCCTGTTTCGGCATTTTGCACAAGTGTAGCGAAATCAAACGCACACTATACAGTTCCTCCTGTCGTCCCTCTGTTTCCACCTGTAGATTCCCATCCCCCCGTCATCAACTACACCTTTTATTCTCTCTCTCCGTCTTTCTGTCTGGACTTTTTCTGAGTTTGTAGAAAGAATGTGTGGAAAAAGCCTTCTGTAACGCTTGATTTAATTTGTCGCTAATTGGAGCGTAGACTGGCGGGGCCTAGTGCCGCTCCCGCGGGTTAAACGTCCCTCCACACACCGAGCTCAAAAGCTTCCTGTTACATTGGCTGCGTTCGGCATTGGCCAGGGAACCTCCGCCCCCCTGATCTGATCTGGTAAACAGGCGCGTGTGTTTCTTCCACCGAAAACAGGCCTAAAGGAGCGTGTACTCGCAGAGTCCGCGCCATCACCGCAGCAGGACCGGGCAGGCCGAACTGTCCCCGAGCTCTGGGAAGAATAAAAGAGATTTATGACTGGTTAGGTGGCTTGGGTTTCCCTTGTTCAAACATGAAAGTCCCTCTCTCAGCAGCTCTGAAATGTGCCTCTTCCTATGGCCACTTCACAGCTTTGGACAGCTGCAGCCTTTGTTTATGTTGGAAAGGAATTAGAAGTTTCCAGAAATATTTCCATCCTTACACAGGAACCTCTTTTTTAGATAAACAAACCAGTTTATAGTAAGAGATCAGGAGCTTGAATGGGGGGGGGTTACTGTATAAAGTTTATAAAATGATTAAGAATATTGGGGCAGAAAACTGAGAGTGAAGTCTGAAAAACTAAACACTTCTTGTTCTGGTTATTTTTCCCTCCTGCAGAGGCACCATATCGGCGATCGCAGTCTGTCACTGTGTAACATGTTTCTGGATGAGATGGCCAAACAGGCTCGCAACCTCATTACTGACATCTGCACAGAGCAGTGCACCCTGAGTGACCAGGTCAGTATCACCCGAAACTCATCACCACCACCCTACTCACACCCTACTACACTCATCATCACCCATCCCTACTACACTCATCACCACCCTACTACACTCATCATCATCACCCTACTACACTCATCATCACCACCCTACTACACTCATCACCACCCTACTACACTCATCACCACCACCCTACTACACTCATCATCACCACCCTACTACACTCAACATCATCATCACCACCCTACTACACTCATCATCATCACCACCCTACTACACTCACATCACCCACTCACCACTCACTACACATCACCATCACCACTCACCATCACCCTACTACACTCATCATCACCACCCTACTACACTCATCACCACCCTACTACACTCACCATCACCCTACTACACTCATCATCATCATCATCACCCTACTACACTCATCATCATCACCACCCTACTACACTCATCACCACCACTACACACTCATCACCACCCTACTACACTCACACTCACCACCTCACAATCAGCACCCTCACACTCATCACCCTACTACACTCATCACTCATCACCTCACACTCATCACACCCTCACACACTCACATCATCATCACCCTACTACACTCATCATCATCACCCTACTACACTCATCACCACCCTACTACACTCATCATCATCATCATCACCCTTCACCCTACTACACTCATCATCATCACCACCCTACTACACTCATCATCACCCTCATCACCCTACTACACTCATCATCACCACCCTACTACACTCATCACCACCCTACTACACCACCCTCATCATCATCACCATCCCTACTACACTCATCATCATCATCACCCTACTACACTCACATCATCACCACCCCACTACACCCATCATCATCACCCTACTACACTCATCATCATCATCACCACCCTACTACACACACCCTACTACACTCATCATCACCACCCCCTACTACACTCATCATCACCACCCTACTACTACCACCACCCTCGTCATCACCACCCTACTACACTCGTCATCACACCACCCTACTACACTCATCATCACCACCCTACTACACTCCACAACTCATCACCACCCTACTACACTCATCATCATCACCCTCACCCTCACCACATACTACACTCATCACCACACCTCATCATCACCACCCCTCACTCACCATCACACACAACATCCTTCATCAATCACCCTACTACTCTCTCATCACCCCCGTCACCACATCCTACTACACTCATCATCACCCTACTACACTCATCATCACCACCACTACTACACTCATCACCACCCTACTACACTCATCATCACCACCCTACTAACTCACTCACACCACTCATCACACGCATCACCACCCTACTACACTCATCATCACCCACCTACTCACACTCACCTCATCACCACCCTACTACACTCATCATCACCACCCTACTACACTCATCACCCTCACCACCCTACTACACCATCATCATCACCACCCTACTACACTCATCATCACCACCCTACTACACTCATCATCACCACCACCCTACTACACTCATCATCACCACCCTACTACACTCATCACCACCACTACTCACTCACACCTACTCACACTCACTCATCACCCTACTACACTCATCACCACCCTCACCACCCTCATCACCATCTACACTCTCACACACTCACATCACCACCCTACTACACACTCATCATCACCCTCATCCCACCACTACTACACTCATCATCACACTCCACCACCCTACTACACTCGTCATCATCACCCTACTACACTCATCACCACCCTCACACTCACCCTACTACACTCGTCATCATCACCCTACTACACTCATCATCATCACCACCCTACTACACTCATCATCACCCTACCACATCATCACCCTACACTCATCATCACCACCCTACTACACTCTCATCATCACCCTACTACACTCATCATCATCACCCTACTACAGTCATCACCACCCTACTACACTCGTCATCATCACCCTACTACACTCATCATCACCACCCTACCCTACTACACTCATCATCACCTCACCCTACACACCCACTACACTCACACCCACCCTCACTACACTCATCACCACCCTACACACCTCACTACACTCATCATCACCCTCACCACCCTACTACACTCTACACACTGTCATCATCACCCTACTACACTCATCACCACCCTCACCCTCATCATCCCATACTACACTCATCACCCTACCACACTCATCATCACCCTACTACACTCGTCATCATCACCCTACTACACTCATCATCACCACCCTACTACACACTCACACCCTCATCATCCACCCTACTACACTCATCACACCCTATCACACTCATCACCATCATCACCCTACTACACTCATCATCACCACCACTACACCATCTACTACACTCATCATCACCACCCTACTACACTCATCATCACCACCCTACTACACTCATCATCACCACCCTACTACACTCATCATCACCACCCTACTACACTCATCACCCTCACACCTCACTACTACACTCACCACCCTACTACACTCACCCTCACACACACCTACTACACTCACACACCCTACATCATCATCATCACCCCCTACTACACTCTACACTCGTCACATACACTCATCATCCCACCCTACTACACCCATCACCACCACCCTACTACACTCATCACCACCACCCTACCACACTCATCACCACCCTACTACACTCAACATCACCACCCTCTACACTCACCACCACCCTACTACACTCCATCACACCACCCTACTACACTCATCATCACCACCCTACTACACTCATCATCACCACTACACTACACCACTCACACACACCCTCATCATCACCCACTACACCTACACTCATCATCACCACCACTCACCCTACTACACTCACACTCACACCATCCCTACCCTCACACATCATCATCCCCCTACCTACACTCATCATCACCACTACCTCACACATCACCCTACACACCTACACTCATCATCCCCACCCTACTACACTCATCACCACCCTACTACACCCATCATCACCACCCTACTACACTCACCATCCACCACCTACTACACTCATCATCATCACCACCCTACACCCTACACCCTACAATCATCACCACATCACCCTACTACACTCATCATCACCACCACTACTACACTCATCATCACCACCCTACTACACTCATCACCACCCTACTACACTCATCATCACCCTACTACACTCATCACCACCACTACACTCACACCACCCTACACACTCATCACTACACCATCATCATCATCATCACCACCCTACTACACTCATCATCATCACCACCCTACATCATCACCCCACCCTACTACACTCACATCACCCTACACACTCATCATCACCATACATCATCACACCACCCTACTACACTCATCACCACCACCCTACTACACCATCATCACCCACCCTACTACACTCATCATCACCCTCACCCTACTACACTCATCATCATCACTACCTACATCACACCACCCTACTACACTCACCATCACCACCCTACTACACTCATCATCATACTACACCACCCTACTACACCCATCATCATCATCATCACCCTACTACACTCATCATCATCACCCTACTACACTCACTCGTCATCATCACCCTACTACACTACTATCATCATCACCACTACACTCGTCACATCATCATCACCCCTACCTACCTCATCATCATCACCACCCTCCTACCCTCATCATCACCCTACTACACTCATCATCATCACCCTACTACACTCATCACATCATCCCTACTACACTCGTCATCATCACCCTACTACACTCATCATCATCACCCTACTACAGTCATCATCACCCTACTACACTCATCATCATCACCCTACTACACTCGTCATCATCACCCTACTACACTCATCATCACCACCCTACTACTACACCACCTCATCATCACCATCATCCCACCCTACTACACTCATCATCACCACGTCACTCACCACCCTACTACACTCCATCACCACCCTCATCACCACCCTACTACACCACCCTACTCATCATCACCACCACTACTACACTCATCATCACCACCCTACTACCACTCATCACCCTACTACACTCACATCACATCACACACTCACCCTACTACACTCATCATCATCACCACTACTACACTCATCACCACCCTACTACACTCATCATCATCACCCACCCCTACTACACTCATCATCACCCTACTACACTCGTCATCACCACCCTACTACCCTACTACACTCGTCATCATCACCCTACTACACTCATCATCACCACCCTACTACTCTCATCATCACCACCCTACTACACTCATCATCACCACCCTACTACACTCATCATCACCACCCTACTACACTCATCATCACCACCCTACATACTACACTCATCATCACCACCCTACTACATCACCACCCTCACATCATCATCACCACCCTACTGTCATCACCACCCTACTACACTCATCACCCTACTACACTCGTCATCATCACCACCCTACTACACTCATCATCATCACACCCATCATACTACACTCGTCATCACCACCCTACTACACTCATCATCATCACCACCCTACTACACTCATCATCACCTCACACTCACCCTACTACACTCATCATCATCACCCTACACCACCATCTACACTCATCATCACACCACCCTCACATCACCCCTACACCCACATCACACCCTACTACACTCATCACCCTACTACACTCACCATCACCCTACTACACTCATCCATCACACACCCTACTACACTCGTCACACTCATCACCCCCTACTACACTCATCATCATCACCCTACTACACTCATCACTCACCACCCTACTACCACTCACACTCATCACCACCCTACTACACTCATCATCCCCCTACTACCCTCATCACCACCCTACTACACCCATCACCACCACCCTACTACACTCATCACCACCACCCTACTACAGTCATCATCACCCTACTACACTCATCATCATCACCCTACTACACTCATCACCCTCACCACATCACTACTACACTCATCATCACCCCCTACTACACTCATCACACACCCTACTACACTCATCACCACCCTACCACTCGTCATCACCACCCTCACCCTACTACACTCATCATCACCACCCTACTCACACTCATCACCACCCTACTACACTCATCATCACCACCCTACACTCATCTCACTACACCACACCACCCTACTACACTCATCACACCACCCTACTACACTCATCATCACCACCCTACTACACTCATCATCACCCTACCCTACTACACATCATCACACCCTACTCCCTCATCACCACCCCCGTCATCATCATCACCCTACTACTCACTACACTCATCATCACCACCCTACTACACTCACATCATCACCCTACTACACTCACTCATCACACCACCCATACTACTACACACTCATCATCACCACCCTACTACCCTCTCAGATCACCACACCCTACTACACTCATCATCACCCAACACCCTACTACACTCATCATCACACTCACCCTACTACACTCATCATCCACCCTACCACATACACACCCTCACACTCATCACACCCTACTACACTCATCTACACACATCCCATACTACACTCATCATCACCACCCTACTACACTCATCATCACACCTACACCCTATCACCACACCGTACACTCATCCATCACCTACTACACTCATCATCATCACCCTACTACACTCGTCATCACCACCCTACTACACTCGTCATCATCACCCTACTACACTCGTCATCATCAACCTACTACACTCGTCATCATCACCCTACTACACTCGTCACCACCCTCACACTCATCACCACCCTCGTCACTACACTCACACCACACTACTACACTCAGTCATCATCACCCTACTACACTCGTCATCATCACCACCCTACTACACACTCATCATCACCACCCTACTACACTCATCACCACCCTACTACACCCTACCACACTCATCACCACCCTACTACACTCACTACACCACCTCACACTCATCACACCCTACTACCTACTACACTCACCACCACCCTACTACACCCATCATCACCACCCCACTACACCCATCATCACCACCCTACTACACCCATCACCACCACCCTACCCTACTACACTCATCACCACCACCCTACACACACCACCCTCCTCATCACCACCCTACTACACTCATCATCACACCCTACTACACTCATCATCACCCACCCTACTACACTCATCATCACCCACCCTACTAACTCATCATCATCACATATACACTCACACCACCTCTACTACATCATCATCACCCTACTCACTCACTCACCCTACTACACTCATTCATCATCACCATAATACATATCATCACCACCCTACTGACTACACTCACCACACCTACACCTACTATCACTCACCCTCACATCACACTCACCCACCGTACTACACTCATCATCACCACCTACTACACTCATCATCACCCTACTACACTCATACTACACCATCATACACTCACATCACCCTACTACACTACATCACCACCCTATCACTACTACACTCATCATCATCACACCTACTACACTCATCATCACCCTACTACACTCATCATCACACCCTACTACACTCATCATCACCACACTACACACCATCTACTACACTCATCACACCACCATCATCTACACTCATCATCACCACCCTACTCAGTACACTCACCCACCACCCTACTACACTCACATCACTACTATCATCATCATCACCATCCACCCTACTACACTCATCATCACCACCCTACTACACTCATCATCACCCTACTACACTCATCATCACCACCCTACTACACTCATCATCACCACCCTACTACACTCATCACCACCCTACTACACTCATCATCACCCTACTACCCTCATCACCACCCACCCTACTACACTCATCATCACCACCACACTCATCATCACCACCCTCATCATCACCACCCTACTACACTCATCATCATCACACTCATCATCACTACTACACTACACACCCTACACACTCATCATCACCACCCTACTACACTCATCATCACCACCCTACTACACTCGTCATCACCACCCTACTACACTCATCATCACACCCTACACACTCATACTACACTCATCATCACCACCCTACTACACTACACACCACCTACACACTCATCATCACCACCCTACTACACTCGTCATCACCACCCTACTACACTCATCACCACCCTACTACACTCATCATCACCCTACTACACTCATCATCACCACCCTCACCCTACTACACTCATCATCATCACCATCACTCCCATCATCCTACTACACTCATCACCACCCTACTCATCACCTACATCACCCTCACACTCATCATCCCCTACTACACTAAATGTCCAATAAGTACCCCAATATTTCATAACCAGTATTACCCTATAACACCATGATCATAACCCCATAAGCACCTCAGTCTTCCTTAAAGTCTTACCCAATAAACTCCATTAGCAGCTTTCAACATTACTACCCAAAATGCACCCTGATCTTCTTTGAACATTACTGCACCATAACTGATACCCTATAGGAACACGATCTTCATTAACAATAACCCTAAACTTTTTCCCAATCATTACCAATATTTGATCCTTCTGACCTTAACCTTCATCTTCTCATTCGGCTATCAACACTCGAACCTCTTAAATGGCCTCAAACCCACTTTGCAGTCTCAGTGGCTGCTATAATTCTTACATGCTATTTTACCATGTAGTGAACTTCAGACTTGCAGAGTGTTTTGGGGCCGTCAGCTGTGTTTGGGGTAAAGGGAGACGTTTTGTTTTTCATGTTTGCTTGATCGTCTCCTTTATTGAACTCTGACTGCAAAGGATGTCCTTCATGCCTAATTATCTTCTTATTTAAGTGATATGTTACCAGATGAGAAATGTGCTGACTTATGAAGGTTTCTGCTGCCTTGTGTGGAACAAATCTGCTCTTTGGCAACCTTCCTCCCCCCTCCAAAAAAAAATTCTTGAGGAGCTTTAGGAAAGCAAAACTTCCCCAGATGTTCTGTGCTCAGCCAGGAGCATATATCATTCCCTCCCCTCCTCTTGAGATAATGCTCGGAGATCTCTTCTCCACTGTGTGTTTTTGTAATAATATAAGCAAACAGGACAAGGACTCGTAACTCTTCCTCAGTTTGCTGCTCGTGTCTCTTTGCTTGCTCGTCAGTATTCAAAAAAAAGTAAAGGGGGCCTTTTTTCCTCCCGTTTCCCCTTCAACCATGCAGCTACTGCCAAAACACTGCGCCAAAACCATCAGTCAGGCCGTGAACAAGAAGTCCAAGAAGCAGACGGGGAAGAAAGGGGAGCCAGAGCGAGAGAAGCCTGGTGTGGAGAGCATGAGGAAGAACAGATTGCTCGTCACCAAGTAAGCGGGACAGAGTCTCCACCGCACATGCACACATACATGTCATCATTGGTGCGTCAGTCCGACCCGTTCGGATCAGCGCGCGCGCACACACACACAGGAAATCTTTTAAAATAAATAAATAAATAAAGCACCATTCTCCTCAAGTGCCAGTATCCAGTTCATCTTAATCCAGCCTGCTGGTGGTCTCTGCTACATAATCAGGCCTCCCTGGATCTCACACACACACACACACACACATACATCCTCCAGCGAATAGAAAAGCCTTGATCCCTGGCTCAGATATCCCACTTCCACTGAGGCATTAATATATAATGAGCTGAAATACATCTGCAGCCATGTTCTCTTCAAGGCCAAGCTTCAGCTCGTCTCTCTAATCTGAATAAAATTAGTTTTTAATGCTCAATGCATTTCTGACAGCATACTTTTCCTTCATGTCTCTAGCTTGGATAAGCTGCACACAGCCTTGTCAGAGCTTTGCTTCTCCATCAACTACGTACCCAACATGGTGGTCTGGGAGCACACCTTCACCCCACGCGAGTATCTGACCTCCCACCTGGAGATCCGCTTCACCAAGTGAGTCCTTTCTCCTCCTCCCACACTTTTAATCAGTTTTACTATTAACTTGCCTGCTGCGGTGGTATAACTGTGCCAAAGAAAATAGGGGGGGGGGTAGCTCTGTATATTGTTAAGGGAACATGAGAGAAACAGAAAGAGTGGTATATATCCTACTAACTGTTCTTTATCTCTTATGTAGCTTTATGACTTTTCTGTAATATGCCTCAAACCACACAAGTTTGTTGTTAAGCTGAAGGAGAGAATTCTGAGTGTGAAAGGGGAGGGGCGAGCTCAGTGTTGTGTGTGTGTGTGTGTGTGTGTGTGTGTGTGTGTGTGTTAGTGTGTATATATATATATATATATATATATATATATATATATATATATATATATATATTTATATTTATATATATAGTCAATCTTACAGCCTTTCATTTCATTGCAGTGGCTTGTTTGAGACATTATGCTGCAAAAGTTCTGTACAGAATTTAGAGAAGGAGAGGTATGTGATTGGCCGATGTACAATAGGTTCTGCAGTAGGAACGAGAGTAAACTAGGAATGACGTAATCGCCTCCTCTGGTTTGTCTCCTGTTCTTGCTTTATCTGCGTCATTAAAGCGTGCATCTCTGGTAACACTGCACACTGTGATAAAGCATGTCCCTTTGTGTGTGATCTCCTACCTCAAATGGACACTCCAACTAGTAAAACCTACACACAAGTGCTTCTTGTTTTTTCAAAATATTCTTGCTTACAAGTATCTAAAGGACGTCTTTGCTGACAACCATTTTTACATCCCATAATCGGTGATCCAAGGTTTTTCCATGATGATTTACAAGTACACGTCCAAGTCCAGATCCCGCTATGTCATGCCTGCTTAGCGCGCTCTGATTACACCCGTTTATCCCACTACTCTTGTTATCCTGTCCTCACCATTAATACCGTTTCTCTGTGTTGCTTTTTCTCTCAGGGAGGTTTTACTGCCTTTTATTATTCAGAGAACCATGCAGCTCGCTGTTTAATTAAACCGCCAATTGGAAAACGAGCGTATAGAGCCCTTTCTGGCTTTATTGTTCCACCTGTGATTTATTGGTGCAGCTGACAGGAGTTTGGGTTAGAGTCGGCTTTTGACGTGGCTCCAAATCCGAGACCCTGTCCAAGCACATAAACACGCGCTGAGGAATAACAGGTATTTTCCACAGCGGTGTTCAGAAACTCTGACGCGTTTAGGCTGGCCGTGTCCGTGAACCCTTCGTAGCGCTTTGTCGACGAGGGTCTATTAGCATTGCTCCCCTACGACGTCTTCTCCTCGCCTTCCTTTAGGTCAAACTGGGTAAAAACCTTTTACTGCAACACATTTCCACATTTCCAAAGTGTAGCTTCTTACTGTTTCAACACCATGGTGGTTATCACATCACAGTGGGGATGTGAACCAAATTACCTGCTGACGTAGGAAGACCCAATTATGTTCCTGCAACTGCAGCCTGATTTCACTCCCAATCTAACAGGCAGATCTTACTAATGATGGAGATAATGCTGGTTTTAAAACGTGGACGTGGTAGCTCTGTAAATCAGTAGGTCATGGGTTCAAATCCCAACACCTCCAAGCTTACCACTGTTGGGTTGAGTAAGGCCATAAACAATCAAGTGGTCAGAGCTGTAATAGGTCAGATAACTTTCACTGTGAATAAGGGAATCTTCCAAGTGCTGTAAATATATATAATCTTATATCAAGAAGAAAGTCCTGTGGCATTACACTATAACTATATATATATATATATATATATATATATATATATATATATATATATATATATATATATATATATATATATATATATATAAATAAAACAAATGGAGATGAATTAATTGTTGTAAAATGTTGTTTCCATGTTGTGTATTTTGTATAGGATGAATCCATTAGTCGCTGTTTGCGAAAGGTAAACGTTTGTATGCCATGCATAATGTGTGTTGTGTATCTTTACTCATTTGACGGAATCATCTCAATCCGTTTAGGTCCATTGTTGGAATGACGATGTATAACCAGGCCACACAGGAGATCGCAAAGCCATCCGAGCTCCTGACCAGTGTGAGAGCCTACATGACAGTGCTGCAGTCCATCGAGAACTATGTCCAGATCGACATAACCAGGGTGTTCAACAACGTGCTGTTACAGCAGACACAACACCTGGACAGCCACGGAGAGCCCACCATCACCAGCCTTTACACTAACTGGTGAGACCAACAGACAGATGTGTGTTCCGGGTTTCTACATGCTCTTAAAAAGGCTAACGTTTAAAAATCTGATGCAAACAGCTTTCTGTATTGATGAGAAAATGTCTGATTGTACCACAGAATCACAATGAATATATTTTCAGCGATGAGGAAGTGCAAGTTTAGCGATAATTAATAAGCACTTTAAGCGCATTCCTTTATCTGTCCCCACAGTATTCCACTACCCTTAACATGTACCACATTGGCATATGTCATCTATATTACTTCCAGCTCTGATTTTTGTCTGAACATTATAGGCTCAAATTTGCATATGGTATACCTCAAGGCTCAGTATTTGGACCAATAATGTTTGTGCTAAGCTGGAATTATATACATGTGGTCGTTGCAACGAAGCAGCAATAATACAAAATAACTTCTACTACTTTGAGCTGTGAAGAGGCGTTACTATGGGGGTTAAGTCCATATTATAAGAGTGTATGTAGCCTGACACCTGGCCATTACAAAGTGTGTTAAATAACCATCTATAAGGTGTTGAAGTTCTGTCTCCTGAGCATTATAAGGTTCAATGTTTTGATGATTATCAAGGATTAAAGTTGATGATAAGGTGATTTAATAGTGTAACAGAAATCGGTGTGTTGATTCTTCTCGCAGGTACTTGGAGACTTTGCTCCGGCAGGTAAGTAACGGACACATCGCTTACTTCCCGGCCATGAAAGCCTTCGTCAATCTACCAACTGAGAACGAGCTCACCTTCAATGCTGAGGAGTATTCCGACATCTCTGGTAACCTAATCAAAATGCTTATTGGCAACTCATTTGTTTTGCAGCATCATGTGACGTGTCATTTTTGTGTTCGTCTGTCGGCAGTGATGTGTAACGTTTTCTCTGTTAAACAGAAATGCGGTCGCTTTCTGAACTTCTGGGTCCGTATGGAATGAAGTTCCTCAGTGAGAGCCTGATGTGGCACATCTCCTCCCAGGTGGCTGAGCTCAAGGTGAGAAGAAGCTGATGGACGCTTTAAAGTGCTTTGGTTTGGTGATTTTTATGGTCCTTTATGAGCTTTAATGTCTAACCAACACCTAAAACTTGTCAGTGTTTTTGTCCACTGAGGTTATAAATCAGACTTTATGTTTACAACACAATGTTTATGGTGTTGTAGTTGAAAGTGTCCCCATTTGTGATCAGATCATGTTTCGGAGGGAGGGAGGGAGGGAGGGAGGTGGTGGATTAGTGGTTAAGGTGTTGGACTCGCAGGTTCAAACCCCACCACCACCAACCTACCACTAGTGGGGCCCTTGAGCAAGGCCCTATCCCTCCATTACTGAGTTGTAAGTCGCTCTGGATAAGGGCGTCTGCCACATGCTGTACATGTAAATGTTTAGATGTCTGTGGATAGAAAAACGCTTATTGAGAGCGTTTTATGAGATCATCATAATCTCATAATTTAGAATGACAATTTTAAAAACGAACAAACTAAAAGAAAAGACTTTATAAGAAAATATTCATTCATTATTTTTAAAAGCCAGCGGGAGACGCCGCAGAGGGGTGAAAGAGTCACGTGACGCTGATCCCCTGTTCTAGGCCAAGAATGAAATGTTCTCAGGATGTAAACGGTTATGACCAGGTGTCTTCACATTTTAAAGGTTATCAGTCAGGTGATCTCTCTAAGTAATTAAATATAATAACCATGTGTTTGCTTATTTTAAAGTTAATGGTCTGTTCCTAAGATGTGACGGGTCATGTGACATAAAGGTCATTTTCAGGCGTCCCCACAACATTTATCAGTCACACATCGTGTCCTCAGATCTTTTTGGGTTATGGTCAAGTGTCCCACGTGTCCCAAAGATATTAAAGCTCTTGAACAAATGTCCCCTGATTTGAAATGAAATGGTAGGTGTCCTGAAGACAATAATGACCTTTTATTTTAAAGGTCATAATCAGGTGTATTAACAGTTATAAAAGGTTTGTATAGTCCTGGTTTTATAGGGTAATCTGTGGGAGTTCTGTGTTATATTAAAGATCATGACCTGGTCTTTGTTATCTTCAGGTTGTGGATTATGTTTTCTCAGATTTGAATGGTGGTGTGTGCTGTAAGATTTGACCCGGTGTCCTCGTATATGAAATGTCCTGGTCAGGCGTCTACAAGGGAACACAGTGATGTAACATGCAGAAGTCGTTTTTCCTTTCACTTTATATGTTCAGATTTGAAAGTGAGGGGACACAGTGATTTAGTGTTTATCGCATTCACCTCACACCGCCAGGGTCCGGGTTCGATTCCCGTCTCAGCCATGTGTGTGTGGAGCCATGTGTGTGCATGTTCTCCCCGTGTCTCAGGGGGATTTTTCTCCGGGTTCTCCGGTTTCCTCCCCCGGTCCAAAACCCTAGTGTATGAATGTGTGTGTGAGTGTGTGTGTGTGTGTGTGTGTCCTGTGATGTGTTGGCATTCCATACTGGGTGTATCCTGCCTTAACGCCCATGACACCTGAGATAGACACAGACTCCCCGTGACCCGAGGGAAGATCGGATAAAGCGATAGAAGATGAATGAATGAATGAATGAGTCCCTGAACACACCGATGTGTGTCCTGCTCATGATCCTGTTCTCTTAGATAGTAACAGTTGAGTTCACATGTTCTGAGTATGTCCAGGTTGTGTAGTGTTGATGGTGATCATGGTGAGTTAGATTAAGTATGAATAATCTGAGAAGATCCAGAGAAAACACGAGTTGGTCTGTTTCTCTCTGCTCAGAGAGTTCTCCCTCTGCCTGGGAGCAATTTAAAGCTTTCCCTCCAATTCCCCAGTGATGTGATTCCCAGAAGCAGACTGGCTGATGTACCTGTAACTAAGCTCCACATCTCCACCCTCCTCCTTAAGCCCTGCTTCTTGGGTAACACACGGTGATGTGTCTCACTGTAATGAAACACCAACCACACACTCTTTACACCATAATGTCGCTATTCATTATTCAACTTTACTCGTTTATAAAGTCCACCTGTGTTAAATAGTAGTGTGTATTGTAATGGTTGAGGAACACAATGCCCGGCTTTAATGTGTGTTTTTGTGACGTTGCTTAAATATTAACATACTGCAAAAATATGAAAAACAAGCCTGATATTAGAATGGGATCTTCTCCCAGTATCTTCTCCCAGTGCACAGCTGAAATGTGTGAAAGATTTATGTTTTTTTCTAAAGCCTTTTTCAAAACCTGAAAATAATTGACTGTTGGAAAGAAAGGACAGTTTTGGTGTGATGATTTTTTCTCTCTCCACTCTGGGACGGTGGTGTCAACATGCCAGGTTCATGTTCTATTAAAATGATTAACATCAACACCATCTGGGACTTTTCTTCTCCAGAAACGGGCCAGAAATAAAGCGCTTCCACTTCATGCGTTACACGGGAACACAGACGAGGAGTGGACTCGCTTTATCTTGTGACGTTCCTGTGTGATTCTTGTTCTACAGAAACTGGTGGTGGAGAACGTGGAGGTTCTGACCCAAATGAGGACCAGCTTCGACAAACCTGATCACATGGCAGCACTCTTCAAAAGACTCACATGTGAGTGTGCTGTTATGTGCTAGCGCTAATGCTAACCCTAACACTCCCTGACCCAAACACTCACCCTGACCCAAACACTCACCCAAACACTCACCCCAACACTCACCCTGACCCTTACCTCACCCTGACAACACTCACCCTGACCCAAACACTCACCCTAACCCAAACACTCACCCTGACCCAAACACTCACCCTGACCCTAACACTCACCCTGACCCTGACCCTAACACTCACCCTTGACCCTCACCCCACACTCACCCTCACCCCAACACTCACCCTAACACTCACCCTAACACTCACCCTAACACTCACCCTCACCCTAACACTCACCCCAACACTCACCCTGACCCTAACACTCACCCTGACCCTGACACTCACCCTGACCCGAACACTCACCCCAACACTCTGCCTGACCCTAACACTCACCCTAACACTGCCTGACCAAAACACTCACCCTGACCCCAACACTCATCCTGACCCAAACACTCACCCAAACACTCACCCCAACACTCACCCTGAACACTCACACTCACCCTGACCCAAGCACTCACCCTGACCCAAACACTCACCCTCACCCTAACACTCACCCCAACACTCACCCTGACCCAAACACTCACCCCAACACTCACCCTGACCCAAACACTCACCCTGACCCTAACACTCACCCTAACACTGACCCCAACACTCACCCTGACCCTAACACTCACCCTAACACTCACCCTGACCCGAACACTCACACCTACGACCCTAACACTCACCCTGACCCAAACACTCACCCCCCCTAACACTCACCTTGACCCAAACACTCACCCTGAAACACTCACCCTGACCCAAACACTCACCCAAACACTCACCCCAACACTCACCCCCACCCCAACACTCACCCTGACCCAAACACTCACCCAAACACTCACCCCAACACTCACCCCCACCCCACCCACACTCACCCTGACCCAAACACTCACCCTGAAACACTCACCCCAACACTCACCCCGACCCCAACACTCACCCCCACCCTAAACACACTCACCCTGACCCAAACACTCACCCCAACACTCACCCTCACCCTAACACTCACCTTGACCCAAACACTCACCCTAACACTCACCCTGACCCAAACACTCACCCAAACACTCCCACCCTTCACCCTCACCCCGACCCAAACACTCACCCTCACCCTGACCCAAACACCCACCCTAACACTCACCCCGACCCACCCCTCCCCCCCAAACACTCACCCTACCTACACTCACCCCACCCCTCACCCAACACTCACCCTCACCTGACCCAAACACTCACCCCAACACTCACCCTCACCCTAACACTCACCTTGACCCAAACACTCACCCCAACACTCACCTTGACCCAAACACTCACCCAAACACTCACCCCAACACTCACCCCCAACCCCAACACTCAACCCTCACCCTGACCCAAACACTCACCCCCACCCTAACACTCACCCTATCACTCACCCTGACCCAAACACTCACCCCGACCCACAACACTCACCCTGACCCAAACACTCACCCACACAACACTCACCCCAACACTCACCCTACACCCAAACACCCCCTGACCCAAACACTCACCCCAACACTCACCCTGACCCACCTTGACCCAGACTCACCCCAACACTCACCCTGACCCAAACACTCACCCAAACACTCACCCCACTCACCTGACCCAAACACTCACCCCAAACTCACCCCACCCCACACTCACCCCCACCCCAACACTCACCCTGACCCAAACACTCACCCAAACACTCACCCTGACCCAAACACTCACCCCAACACTCACCTGACCCAAACACTCACCCAAACACTCACCCTAACACTCACCCCGACCCAAACACTCACCCTAACACTCACCCCGACCCAAACACTCACCCTAACACTCACCCTGACCCAAACACTCACCCCAACACTCACCCTGACCCAAACACTCACCCAAACACTCACCCCAACACTCACCCTGACCCAAACACTCACCCAAACACTCACCCCAACACTCACCCCCACCCCAACACTCACCCTGACCCAAACACTTACCCTAACACTCACCTTGACCCAAACTCACCCCAACACTCACCCTGACCCAAACACTCACCCAACACTCACCCTGACCCAAACACTCACCCTACCCAACACTCACCCAACACTTGACCCAAACACTCACCCCCAACACACTCACACTCACCCTGACCCAAACACTCACCCTAACACTCACCCTGACCCAAACACTCACCCAAACACTCACCCTGACCCAAACACTCACCCCCACCCTAACACTCACCCTATCACTCACCCTGACCCAAACACTCACCCAAACACTCACCCCAACACTCACCCTGACCCAAACACTCACCCTAACACTCACCCTTGACCCAAACACTCACCCAAACACTCACCCTCACCCTAACACTCACCCTGACCCAAACACTCACCCCAACACTCACCCTGACCCAAACACTCACCCTGACCCAAACATTCACCCTAACACTCACCCCGATCCAAACACTCACCCTAACACTCACCTTGACCCAAACACTCACGCCAACACTCACCCTGACCCAAACACTCACCCTAACACTCACCCTGACCCAAACACTCACCCCAACACTCACCCTGACCCAAACACTCACCCCGATCCAAACACTCACCCTGACCCAAACACTCACCCCGATCCAAACACTCACCCTAACACTCACCCTGACCCTAACACTCACCCTGACCCTAACACTCACCCTAACACTCACCCTGACCCTAACACTCACCCTGACCCAAACACTCACCCAAACACTCACCCTAACACTCACCCTAACACTCACCCTGACCCTAACACTCACCCCAACACTCACCCTGACCCAGTCACCCTAACACTCACACTCACCAAAACTCTGAGCCTGAACCTAACTCTCATCCTAAGCCTAACCCTGACCATCACCCTAACCCAAAGCAACCAACTTCCACTAAAACTGCATGGTTTTGTAAAAGGTTTCAGTCCTGATGAAGCTTTCAGGTCCGTTATACAGGAATTGCTTTGGAAAGAGTTGTGATTTGTTATATAAATATTAATGTCAGATTTTTGTTCTTTAGCTGTGGACAGTGTGCTTAAGAGGATGACCATCATCGGAGTCATCCTGTCCTTCCGCTCGCTGGCACAGGAGGCACTGCGGGATGTAAGTGTGATGCCATACCATAATAGTTGTTATGGGACAAAGTGACACGGTGGTTTAACCAAGATTCTGTCTATCTTTCTTATCTATCTTATGTATAGTATGAAACCACTCCTCTGTGAACGCGTTATAGAGACGTTGTGTTTGTGTTTTCTGAAGGTTCTCTCCTGCCACATTCCGTTCCTGGTCAGCTCTGTGGAGGATTTTAAGGATCACATTCCCCGTGAAACCGACATGAAGGTAATAACCTGCTACTTAACTCCCAGCAAACACACAGACGGACACTAGGAGCAGAAATGATATTATGGGATGTTGTGGTCCTCAGGTGGCTATGAACGTGTACGAGCTGTCGTCAGCAGCAGGTTTACCCTGTGAGATCGATCCTGCTCTCGTCGTGGCTCTGTCCTCGCAGAAGTCCGGTAAGCAGCGACAAGCGCGCCTAACCCTAACCTTAACCCGAACCCTGATTCACTCGGGTTTCTTACGTAAATAAAGTTTCCCGTTGTTCCAGATGTGGGTATTTGCGTTGACTACTACGGTACTGAATGTAAACGACTCACTGCAGGAGGCAGGTGTCGGTCTGTGTCAGCATTTACGGCACTCTAATGATAACAGTAATAATGTGGATAATAATATCACTGTCGGATCTATGAGCAGGGTGGAAGAATGTTTCTTGCCTTGGCCAGTTCAAGTCTCATCATTTGTAAGACAGATCTCCGTTGTTTACTGTCAAAACACAGCGTCGCCGCCAAACTCCACATCACCATCTCGCTCCCGGAGGGTTGTTGTAATACAAATAGCAGTTAATTGTTGGACATTAGCGGCGTTGTTCTTGGCCCGTCCAGATGGCGGCCTGCTGAGAGAGAGAGAGAGAACACTTTCTCCTCCGAGGCGTTTCTGCTTTTGTCAGTTTTGGAGCTGAAATAAAGGTGTGTTGTGAAGAATCAAGGTGGAGTCATTGTGTTGTTTTATATCTGTGATAACAGAAAACATCAGTCCTGAGGAGGAGTACAAGATCGCCTGCCTACTGATGGTGTTTGTAGCCGTCTCCTTGCCGACGCTGGCCAGCAACGTCATGTCTCAGTACAGTCCTGCCATCGAAGGTATCCGTAACGGGAAGAACACATCGGGGTGTAACAAATATTGTATTTTAATTCACAGTATAAATATAATCCACGTTCCCTCAGGAGTGTTTTAAGACTGCATGTTTACCACTTCTGTTTTTATGGAAATGGAAAAATCTTGGCTGCATGTTGAGTAATATTTGTTAAAGTGTGCTAAAATAATTACAACACTTATGTTTCATGCTTTAAAAAAATGTATTATTTAATGCATAGCAAGAATGTGCATTATTAAATGGGGTTTAATAAATGTGAACTATTCCATTTTTATCTAATCAAATGAACACATAAAAATGTTGCGTTGATTTGAGTTTATTCCATTTTATTTTTATATGTTTGATTATATTTAAAATTTGAAAATGGAATTGTTCACAGGTGTTAATAATAATTTGCGCTCTTATAAAAACCCTGTAAAAAGAGCGATTTTTTTACCCAAAGTGAACTGAAACTGACTTTAAAATAGAGTTTTCTGTACTGTTACACACCGATCACTTTTACTATCTACTGAATATTTCTTCATGTGATTACACAAAGAAGTGTGTGTGTGTGAGGTGTGTGTGACCTGTATGAAACTATTTGTATATAAAAAGGTTGTTTTGTGACTGTGTGTGTTTTAGGACACTGTAATAATATCCACTGCTTGGCGAAGGCCATTAACCAGATCGCTGCTGCTCTCTTCACCATCCATAAGGGCAGCATTGAGGATCGCCTGAAGGAGTTCCTCGCCGTGAGTAACACCACGTACAGCACACACACACACACACACACACACCTTCATCTTCATACCTCACCTTATTTATACATCGAGCCACAACTCATTACAGCTGTTCTTATCCTATCACTGAACAAGAACATCACATCACTGGTGCACTCGTTCTCCAGGCAGGTGACGTGTGAGTGTGTGTGTGTGTGTGTGTGTGTAACAGAAGAGGGAAAACAAAAACGCTCTCAAGGACTAAAATAGTGTATCTCACACACACACACACACACACACACACTCACACACACTGTAGTTCTGTATCTTTTTTCTCTCTGCCATTTTTTTTCGGCGGGACTCGTGATTTCTCCACACGTAGAACGTTCTCTCAGACGTCTTCTCAATGACATCACGGGAACAGATTTACCTTTAGATATGTTAACATGCAGACGTGTATGTTTAACTGGGACGTGAGGGCACGTGAGTGGTTAATGCATCGGTTCTGCACCGGGAGGTCGCAGGTTCACTGAGCGAGGTTATGGGTTTGGGCTTTTGATCGTAAGGACGTTTGTTCCATCACTTGTGTTCTGCTGCTTTTTGGCCCGCGTGTGAAACCCTCCTGTATAATGAGTTGTGTCAATAATGTAAATAATGTAAACCTTTTTAAAACACGTGACAAACATACACGACTCGGTGTGATTTTCACACGCGTGTTTTATTGTTCCGTCTCGACTCCAGACGGTGAACCAAACAGATGTTTATTTGTGTTGTTTATGCGCAACATATTAGTTTATTACAATAACACGCTTCTGTTGTCACTAATTATAGTGACACTTGTGCACGTTCCCGCGTGTTAGTGAGGGGATGAATAAAGGGAGACGCAGGTGGATGATGATCAAACTGATTACTTGTTAAATTGGAGTAAATAATGTAGAATTTCAGTGGAATTTTTTATCATCAGATGTCAAATTTCTGACTGATTTAATTTCATGTGTTGTGATGCAGCTCGCGTCCTCCAGTTTACTGAAGATCGGCCAAGAGACCGACAAGACCACCACCAGGAACCGCGAATCTGTCTATCTTCTCCTCGACATGGTGAGGACACCAACAACACCAACAACAACACCACCAACAACAACACCACCACCAACAACACCACCACCAACAACACCAACAACAACAACACCACCACCAACAACACCTCCAACAACACCACCACCAACAACAACAACACCACCTCCAACAACAACACCAACAACAACAACACCACCAACAACAACACCTCCAACAACAACACCAACACCAACACCAACACCAACAACAACAACAACACCAACAACAACAACACCTCCAACAACACCACCTCCAACAACAACACCAACAACAACAACACCAACAACAGCACCACCACCAACAACAACAACAACAACAACAACAACCAACAACCAACACCACCACCACCAACAACAACACCACCAACAACAACACCACCAACAACAACAACAACAACACCAACAACAACAACACCAACACAACACCAACAACACCACCAACAACACACACAACACCTCCAACAACCCACCACCAACAACACCACCACCACCACCACCAACAACAAACAACAACACCAACAACACCACCACCTCCAACAACAACACCAACAACACCACCAACAACAACACCAACAACAACAACAACCAACAACAACAACAACAACAACAACACCTCCAACAACAACACCACCACCACCACCAACAACACCACCTCCAACAACAACAACACCACCAACATCAACACCACCACCAACAACAACACCTCCAACAACACCACCACCACCTCCAACAACACCACCACCACCTCCAACAACACCACCTCCAACAACACCACCTCCAACAACAACACCATCCAACAACACCAACCAACAACAACAACACCTCCAACAACACCAACACCTCCAACAACAACCACCACCTCCAACAACACCACCCATCCAACACCACCAACAACAACACCACCTCCAACAACAACACCTCCAACAACACCACCACCAACAACAACACCACCACCAACAACACCAACAACAACACCACCACCAACAACACCACCACCTCCAACACCACCACCTCCAACACCACCACCACCACCAACAACAACACCAACACCTCCACCTCCAACACCACCACCACCACCAACAACAACACCACCACCTCCAACAACACCACCACCAACAACAACACCACCTCTAACACCACCAACAACAACACCACCACCACCTCCAACACCACCACCACCAACAACACCACCACCAACACCTCCAACAACACCACCTCCAACAACACCAACAAGACCACCACCACCACCACCAATAACACCACCACCAACACCTCCAACACCACCACCACCTCCAACACCTCCAAGGGGGAGGGGGGTAGCTCAGTGGTCTACGGCGCTGGGCTGCTGATGGGAAGATCCGGGTTCGAGCCCCGGTATGGCCAAGCTGCCGCCCTTGGGTCCTTGAGCAAGACCCTTAACCCTCTGAGCTCCAGGGGCGCCGTATCATGGCTCTGACCCTGCACTCTGACCCCAAACTACCAACATCAAGCTGGGATATGTGAAGAAAAGAATTTCACTGTGCTGTAATGTACATGTGACCAATAAAGGCTATTCTTCTTCTTCTTCAAACACCACCTCCAACACTACCACCACCACCTCCAACAACACCACCAACACCTCCACCATCACAAACAACACCTCCGCCACCATCTCCACCACCACCACAATCAACACCTCCACCAACACAAACAACACCACTACCACCACCATTTATGTGTTATCTCCTTTACTGCTCCATTACTCCACTCTTCTCAGTAATAATCCAGTTCTGTCCCCTGAGCACGTCGTCTTCACCCAAACTTTACATCATCAGCGATTACAATCACAGATAAAATACCGCCGCAGTTTGTAGTGTGATGTGTTATTAAGAGAAAAAGAAAAACGCAGCTTGGTGGGATTTCGGTTTGACGCGGTCATGTAGTGCGTATTCGTCCGCGGTCATGCAGTGCGTATGTTACGATCAGAGGGACTTGTGTGGGATTTTGTCTGGAGGATTATCGACTCTTTGAAGTGTAATCTACAGGCAGCGCGGCTCTGGTGGGGAACGGAAAGTGACGAACGTCTCGATTAGGCTGAGGACATGTTCGTGGGTGTCCTCAACTCAGTGCCAGAGCTGATTCACACACACACTCGTACACACACACACACACACCATGGCAGACTGGCAAGCCCACCACTAAGACATGAAATCTGTTCTCACATGGATTTGTGTGTGTGTGTGTGTGTGTGTGTGTGTGTTCCAGATTGTTCAGGAGTCTCCATTCCTCACCATGGACCTGTTGGAGTCGTGTTTTCCGTACGTGCTGCTCCGGAACGCCTACCACGCCGTCTACAAGCAGTCGGTATCCGCATCTGCGTGAGAGCTGACGATCACATTCCATACACATATATTCATACACACACACACACACTTTCTCTCTTTTCATTCTCAGTCTTAATGATGCAACACTTTTCCGGGATCAAATGAATAAAAAGCGAGCGCACGCTGTGATGGAGCAGGTAGACGATCACAGCTATGAGTTACCTTCGTCAAAAAACAGTAACATTAAAAATCACTTTTGATGTTTTTCTTGTTTTATTCGTTTTTTTTTTGAGTGGGATGTGGAAACGGAATTTGCAAACGGTTAAAAAAATCCACATAAAAATATCAAACATGTATTTGGTTGTGTGTGTTGTGCGGGTGCGCTCGGGTTAAGTAATGAAACACCGCGTTATGCTAAAAAAAATATATAATAATAAAAAAAAAAACAAACACTGTTCAACACTATGAAAAGAAAGGCAGTGATTTATTTCGGTGTCGTCTTAGCGCTAATCTGTGTGGGTTCATGTGCGAATTCCTTCTCTAATAACTTTAATTTTTATTTTTATTTCGTGCTCTTTTGACACATTTTGCCAAAATAACGATATGACACACGGCATCTCATTTAATTACGCAGAAATGTCGGGTAACTACGTGTTCTAAAAAGAAGCCGATGGTGGTGTTTGTATAAAGCATATTATAATTTTTTAAAACTAACTTTTTGGTGATGCTTCGCAGCATTCCGAGACTCCATCGTAACTTTGTGTGGTTATGATAAACATTCGTACATATTTATTGAATGTTTATAAGTTGAATCCGAACCCCCCCCAACCCCCCCCCCCCCCCCTCCCCTTTCCCTTTAATTTCCCTTTTAACAATTTTATATGTTTTGGAATTTTTTTTCTTTCTTTTTTTTGTTTTTTTGGGAAATGACTATGTATCTTCCATAACATTAAATAAACATTGGGTCATATGCACTCGACCCGTCTGCTGTGCTTCTGCTTCCGGCTTCTCTTTACTTTCAGCCGCATTCTGATTGGTAAAATTCTTTCCTTTGAAGTTTAGCAAAGTATAAAGTATTTGTTCTAAATGTGCTTTAAATGACTTTTAAATCTTTTATTCTCTTAGACAAATGCCTTTTATTCAAATGTATTTTATTATTAGTGAATCCAGACTCAACATTTAGCAGATAACTGTTTTTATAAATAAAAGTATTTATGGTGTTTTAAATAATGCAAATCATCAGGACATTAAAGGAAACCTTTATTTCCACACAAAACATTCATCCATACAAATAACAATCAGGGAACATTTTAATGTAAAATTAGATGTTTCGAATCTTCTATTGATGTCTGTGAAGAGAGACGACAGAAAGACTGAGAGACGGAGAGAGACTGGGAGACGACAGAGACGGAGAGAGACTGGGAGACGACAGATGACAGACGGAGACTGAGAGACGGAGAGAGACTGGGAGATGACAGAGATGACAGAGACGGAGAGAGACTGGGAGACGACAGAGACGGAGAGAGACTGGGAGACGACAGATGACAGACGGAGACTGAGAGACGGAGAGAGACTGGGAGACGACAGAGACGGAGACTGGGAGACGACAGAGATGACAGAGACGGAGAGAGACTGGGAGACGACAGAGATGACAGAGACGGAGAGAGACTGGGAGACGACAGAGACTGAGAGACGGAGAGAGACTGGGAGACGACAGAGACGGAGAGAGACTGGGAGACGACAGAGACTGAGAGACGGAGAGAGACTGGGAGACGACAGAGACTGAGAGACGGAGAGAGACTGGGAGACGACAGAGACGGAGAGAGACTGGGAGACGACAGAGAGATGTCTCTGTTCATGTTTACATCACTGACTCGTTAAATGAACTAGATTTCTTGTTGCCTTCTGCTTTGTTTATTATTTGTTTTGTAGAATAAAATCTCTTTATTGTCATTGTTAAATGTGGAAAGTCTCACATTACACAAGATACACAAATCACACAATTATAAAACCGTTTGCGTATTATTACACTTTAAAGTACAATAGTGCAATAATTTAAAGTGGAGAGGAGGAGTGGAGAGGAGTATGGAGTAGGAGTGGAGTGTGGATGAGAGAAGAGGAGGGGAGGAGTGTAGAGGAGGAGAGGAGAGGGGGAGTTTAGTGGAGAGGAGTGGATTGGAGAGGAGGAGTGTAGAGGAGGAAAGGAGTGGAGAGGAGGAGAGGATGAGTGGAGAGGAGGAGTGTAGAGGAGGAAAGGAGTGGAGAGGAGGAGAGGATTGGAGAGGAGGAGTGTAGAGGAGGAAAGGAGTGGAGAGGGGAGGAGAGGAGGAGTGTAGAGGAGGAGTGGATTGGAGAGGAGGAGTGTAGAGGAGGAGTGGATTGGAGAGGAGTGTAGAGGGCACCCAGTGATCTGGACACACTCGACACACACTCTCACGCTGCTCTCCACCGTGCAGTGTTGTTCTTCCTGATCACCTTCAGCTCCATCATGTTTGTGCTCCACCTCAAATCTTCCATCATATAAACCAAATAGTTAAACGATTCTCACTTGTGAATAAGGAGATGTTGGAGGTGTTGGAGATGATGGAGGTGTTGGAGATGATGTAGATGTTGGAGATGATGGAGGTGTTGGAGATGATGGAGATTGGAGGTGTTGGAGATGATGGAGGTGTTGGAGATATTGGAGATGTTGGAGATGATGGGGGTGTTGGAGGTGATGGAGATGATGGGGGTGTTGGAGATGATGGAGATGTTGGAGATGATGGAGATGATGGAGATGATGGAGGTGTTGGAGAGGTGTGGAGATGATGGAGGTGTTGGATGATGGAGGTGTGGAGATGATGGAGGTGATGAGATGATGGAGGGAGGTGTTGGAGGGATGATTGGAGGTGTTGGAGATATTGGATGTTGGAGATGATGGGGGTGTTGGGGGTGTTGGAGGTGTTGGGGGTGTTGGAGGTGATGGAGATGATGATGGAGGTGTTGGAGATGTTGGAGGTGTTGGAGATGTTGGAGATGATGGAGGTGTTGGAGATGATGGAGGTGTTGGAGATGATGTAGATGTTGGAGATGATGGAGGTGTTGGAGGTGATGGAGATGATGGAGGTGTTGGAGGTATTGGAGATGATGGAGATGATGGGGGTGATGGAGGTGATGGAGATGATGTAGATGTTGGAGATGATTGAGGTGTTGGAGATGTTGGAGATGATGGAGGTGTTGGAGATGATGCAGGTGTTGGAGATGATGAGATGTTGGAGATGATGAAGGTGATGGAGATGATGGAGATGGAGATGATGGAGATGATAGAGATGATGGAGGTGATTGGATGATGAGGTGATGGAGATGATGGGGGTGTTGGAGGTGATGGAGATGATGTAGATGTTGGAGATGATGAGGTGGGGGTGTTGGAGATGTTGGAGGTGTTGGAGATGAGGAGATGTTGGAGATGATGGAGATGTGGAGATGGAGATGATGAGATGTGGGGGGGCTGGAGATGGTGTTGGAGATGATGGAGGTGTTGGAGATGATGGAGGTGTTGGAGATGATGGAGGTGTTGGAGATATTGGAGATGTTGGAGATGATGGGGGTGTTGGAGGTGATGGAGATGATGGGGGTGTTGGAGGTGATGGAGATGATGTAGATGTTGGAGATGATGGAGGTGTTGGAGATGATGGAGGGATGGTGGTGTTGGAGAGTGGGAGATGATGGAGTTGTTGGAGATGGATGGAGATGTTGGAGGTGTGAGATGATGGAGGTGTTGGAGAGATGGAGAGATGGAGGTGTTGGAGCTGATGAGGTGTTTGAGAGATGTTGAGTTGGAGATGTTGGAGATGATGGAGGTGTGGATGATGGAGATGATGGAGGATGTGGAGATGTTGGAGATGTTGAGATGATGGAGATGTTGGAGATGTTGGAGGTGTTGGAGGTGTTGAAGGTGTTGGAGATGTTGGAAATGATGGAGATGTTGGAGATGATGGAGGTGTTGGAGATGTGGATTGGAGATGATGGAGATGATGGAGATGATGGAGGTGTTGGAGATGTTGGAGATGATGGAGGTGATGAAGTGGAGTGTTGGAGTGATGGAGATGTGATGGAGATGATGAGATTGTTGGAGAGATGGAGATGTGGAGATGGGGGATGTGAGAGCTGATGGTGATGATGAAGGTGATGGAGATGAGGTGGAGATGATGGAGGGTGTGAGTGGAGGTTGGAGATGTGGGGATGATGGAGGTTTGGGATGATGGAGATGTTGGAGGTGTTGGAGGTGTTGGAGCTGTTGGAGGTGTTGGAGATGGAGATTGGAGATGATGAGATGGAGATGATGAGGTGATGGAGATGTTGGAGATGATGGAGGTGTTGGAGATGATGGAGATGATGGAGATGTTGGAGATGATGGAGATGTTGGAGATGATGTAGATGATGGAGATGTTGGAGATGATGGAGATGTTGGAGATGTTGGAGATGATGGAGGTGATGGGAGATGAGGGGGGTGTTGGAGGTGATGGAGATGATGTAGATGTTGGAGATGATGGAAGGTGTTGGAGATGTTGGAGGTGTTGGAGATGTGGAGATGATGGAGATGTTGTGGTGATGAGATGATGTGGAGGATGTGGAGGTGTTGGAGATGATGGAGATGATGGGTGGAGATGTTGGATGGAGCTGATGGAGGGTGTGGATTGGAGATGTGGAGATGATGGAGGTGGTGGCGGGAGGTGTTGAGCTGTGGGGGGGGGTTGGAGGTGATGGATGGAGGTGAGCTGGTCCCCTTAGGTGGAGGTGTTGGAGATGATGGGAGGTGTGGGAGCTATGATGGAGCTGTTGGCGATGCTGGGCCCCGGTGTGGAGGTGCTGGCTGATGCTGGCCGGTGTAGAGGTGATGGCGATGATAGGCTGCTGGCCGGTGTGGAGGGTGGAGGGGTTGGAGATGTTGGAGCTGTGGTGTTGGAGGTGTGGGGGTGTTGGAGGTGATGTAGATGTGGAGATGTGTGGAGATGATGGAGATGTGTTGGAGATGGTGGAGATGTGTTGGAGATGTGGGAGGATGGAGATTGGAGATGATGGAGGTGTGGAGATGATGGAGGTGTTGGAGGTGTTGGAGATGTTGGAGATGTTGGAGATGATGATGGGGGTGTGGGAGATGAAGGATGATGATGAGAAGGTGTTGAGAGATGATGATGATGATGGGAGGTGATGGAGATGATGAGATGAAGGATGGTGGAGATGATGGAGGTGTTTGGAGATGGGATGTTGGAGATGTGGAGGATGATGGAGATGATGGGTGTGGAGATGATGGAGATGGTGTTGGAGATGATGGAGATGTGTAGAGAGATGGGAGATGATGGAGGTGGTGGAGATGTTGGAGGTGTGGAGGTGTGGAGGTGTTGGAGATGTAGAGTGGATGGAGATGATGGAGATGGTTGGAGATGGTGAGATGATGGAGATGGAGAGATGGGGGTGATGGAGATGATGGAGATGTGATGGGGTGGAGATGATGGAGATGATGGAGATGATGGAGATGATGGAGATGATGATGAGATGTGTGGGATGTTGGAGGTGTGATGTAGATGATGGAGATGTTGGAGATGTAGATGTTGGAGATTGGAGATGATGGAGATGTATGGAGATGATGGAGTGTGGGGGGTGTTGGATGATGGATGATGGAGATGATGAGATGATGAAGATGATGGAGGTGATGGAGATGATGGAGGTGATGGAGGTGTTGGAGATGTTGGAGATGTGTTGGAGATGGAGGTGTTGAGGTGTTGGAGATGATGGAGGTTGGAGATGATGGAGATGGAGATGTTGGAGATGATGGATGATGGAGATGATGGAGATGTGTTGGAGATGATGTGTTGGAGATGATGGAGGTGGAGATGGAGATTGTGGAGATGATGGGGGCATGTTGGAGGTGATGGAGTGTTGGAGATGAGGGTGATGGAGATGTTGGAGATGTTGGAGATGAGGGGGGTGTTGGAGGTGATGGAGATGATGAAGGTGATCGAAGATGATGGAGGTGATGGAGATGATGATGGAGGGGTGGATGGGGGAGATGTTGGAGGTGTTGGAGATGTTGGAGATGATGGAAGGTGTTGGAGGATGATGGAGGTGATGGAGATGATGGAGATGATGTTGAGATGATGGAGGTGTGGAGAGATGATGGAGATGTGGAGATGGATGGAGATGTTGGAGATGATGGAGGTGTGTTGGATGATGGAGATGATGGAGATGATGGAGATGTTGGAGGTGTGGAGATGTGTTGGAGAGTTGATGAGGTGTTGGAGATATGTTGGAGATGAGAGAGGATGTTGGAGGTGTTGGAGCGTGATTGGAGATGATGGAGGTGATGGAGGTGATGGAGGTGTGGAGATGATGGAGGTGTGGAGATGATGGAGATGATGTGTTGGAGATGATTGGAGATGTTGGAGATGTTGGAGAGGTGTTGGAGGTGATGGGGATGTTGGAGGTGATGATGATGGAGATGTTGGAGATGATGAAGGTGTTGGAGATGTTGGAGATGGAGATGTGGAGATGTGGAGATGTTGGAGATGTTGGAGATGTGTTGGAGATGATTGGAGATGATGATGTGGAGATGATGGAGATGATGGAGATGTTGTTGAGATGATGGAGATGTGGAGATGATGGAGATGTGGAGATGTTGGAGATGTTGGAGATGATTGGATGAGATGATGGAGATGATGGAGATGATGAGGTGATGGAGATGATAGAGATGATGGAGATGATGGAGATGATGGAGGAGATGATGGAGATGATGGAGAGATGGATGGAGATGTTGGAGGATGTTGAGATGTTGGAGAATGTTGGAGATGATGGGATGATGATGGAGATGATGATGGAGGTGTTGGAGGATGAGATGATGGAGATGTTGGAGATGTTGGAGATGATGGAGATGATGGAGGGTGATGTGATGTTGAGGGTGATGAGATGGAGATGTTGGAGGTGTTGGAGATGATGGAGATGAAGTGTGAGATGATGAAGGTGAGATGGAGATGATGAAGGTGTTGGAGATGATGGAGATGAGATGATGGAGATGATGTGGAGATGTTGGAGATGATGGAAATTGGAGATGTTGGAGATGATGGAGATGTTGGATGATGGAGATGATGGAGATGTTGGATGGAGATGATGGAGATGGAGATGATGGAGATGATGGAGATGATGGAGGTGTTGGAGATGATGGAGGTGTTGTTGGAGATGATGGAGATGGAGATGGAGATGATGGAGGTTTTGTTGGAGATGGATGATGGAGATGATTGGAGATGTGGAGATGTGGAGATGAGGTGTTGGAGGTTGGAGGTGTTGGAGATGTTGGAGATGATGGAGGGGTGTTGGAGGTGTTGGATGGAGTGTTGGAGGTGATGATGGAGATGATGGAGATGTGGAGAGTTGGAGATGTTGGAGATGGAGGTGTTGGAGATGTTGGAGATGGAGGTGTTGGAGATGATGGAGGATGTTGGAGATGATGTTGGTGAGATGGAGGGATGTTGGAGATGTTGGAGATGATGGAGATGTTGGATGATGGAGATGATGGAGATGTGGAGATGGAGATGATGGAGGTGTTGGAGATGATGGATGGTTGGAGATGATGGAGATGATGAGATGATGGAGATGATGGGGGTGTGAGATGATGATGGAGATGAGATGGAGATGTGTTGGAGATGTTTTGTTGATGTTGGAGATGTGGAGATTGATGAGATGATGGAGAGATGATGGAGATGATGAGATGATGAAGATGATGATGATGGAGATGATTGGAGATGATGAAGATGATGGAGGTGATGGAGGGAGATGATGGAGATGATGGAGATGTTGGAGATGTTGGAGATGTGTTGGAGATGGAGGTGGTTGGAGGTGTTGGGGGTGTTGGGGGTGTTGGAGGTGTTGGAGGTGTTGGAGGTGTTGGAGGATGTTGGAGATGATGGAGATGATGGAGATGTTGGAGATGATGGAGGTGTTGGAGATGATGGAGATGATGGAGATGATGAAGGTGGAGATGGATGGAGATGATGAACTGTTGGAGATGATGTGGAGAGATGATGGAGATGATGATGTTGGAGATGATGTTGGAGATGTTGGAGATGTTGGAGATGATGGAGATGTGGAGATGGAGATGATGGGGGTGTTGGAGATGTTGGAGATGATTGGAGATGTTGGAGATGTGTGGAGGATGTGTGGAGATGATTGGAGATGTTGGAGATGGAGATGATGTAGGAGATGATGGAGATGATGTTGGAGATGATGGAGGTGTTGGATGATGTTGGAGGTGAGATGATGGAGATGATGGATGATGAAGAGATGATGATGGAGATGATGGAGATGATGTTGGAGATGATGTTGAGATGATGGAACTGGGAGATGTTGGCACGATGGAGATGATGAGAGATGTGTGAGATGAGATGATGGAGGTGGAGATGAGGTGATGATGAGGTGTGGATGAGATGGGAGATGATGTGATGTGGAGGTGATGGAGATGATGAAGATGATGGAGATGATGGAGATGATGGAGATGATGGAGATGATGGAGGTGATGCGGAGGTTGGAGATGATGTGGAGATGATGATGTAGATGAGATGGAGATGATGGAGATGTTGATGTTGAGATGATGGAGAGATGTTGGATGAGGTGTTGGAGATGAGATGGAGATGTTGGAGGTGTGGAGATGGATGGAGATGATTGGAGATGTTGGAGATGTTGGAGATGTTGAGATGTGGAGATGTGGTGGAGATGATGGTGTTGGAGATGATGGAGATGATGGAGGTGTTGGATGATGGAGATGATGGAGATGAGATGTTAGATGATGGAGATGATGGAGATGATGATGAGATGATGAGATGATGTTGATGAGATGTGATGGAGATGATGAGATGTTGGAGATGATGGGAGATGATGGAGATGTTGGAGATGATGGAGATGTTGGAGATGATGAGATGTGGAGATGGAGATGTTGGAGATGATGCGATGAGAGATGATGGAGGTGTTGGAGATGGAGATGATGAGATGATGATGGAGATGATGAGATGATGAAGATGATGTGGTGGAGATGATGGGAGGTGTGGAGATGATGGAGATGATGGAGATGATGGAGATGTTGGAGATGATGTTGGAGATGGTGGAGATGATGGAGATGATGTGATGTTGTAGATGATGTAGAGATGATGGAGATGATGTGGAGGGTGTTGGAGATGTGGTGATGATGAGATGATGGAGAGATGATGGGGGAGATGTTGGAGATGAGATGGAGATGATGGGAGATGATGAGATGGATGAGGTGTTGGATGGGAGATGTGGAGATGTGGAGATGATGGAGGATGATGGAGGTGATGGAGATGATGATGATGGTGAGATGGAGATGGAGATGAGATGATGATGAGGTGTTGGATGTTGGAGGTGTTGGAGATGATGGAGATGGATGGAGATGATTGGAGATGAGATGATGGAGATGTTGGATGGAGATGATGGAGATGATGATGGAGATGATGGAGATGATGGAGATGATGGAGATGATGGAGATGAGATGTGGAGATGGAGATGATGGAGATGATGATGGAGATGATGGAGATGGGATGATGTGTTGATGAGATGATGGAGATGTGTTGGAGATGATGAAGATGTGTTGGAGATGATGGAGATGGAGATGGGAGATGAGATGATGGAGATGATGATGAAGGTGAGATGATGGAGGTGGAGATGAGATGGAGATGATGGAGATGTTGGAGGATGAGATGATGGAGATGATGGAGATGATGGAGATGTTGGAGATGATGGAGATGATGATGAGATGTGGATGATGGAGATGAGATGGAGATGATGGAGATGTTGGAGATGATGATGTTGAGATGATGGAGATGATGATGGAGATGATGGAGATGATGAGATGAGATGGAGATGATGGAGATGGAGATGTGTTGGAGGTGTGGATGTTGGAGATGATGGAGATGATGGAGATGTTGGATGAGATGATGATGATGATGTGGAGATGATGAAGGTGTTGGAGATGATGGAGATGTATGGAGATGATGATGGAGATGATGGAGGTGTGGAGATGATGGAGATGGAGATTGGAGATGATGGAGATGATGATGGATGATGATGATGATGAAGGAGATGATTGGAGATGTTGGAGATGATGATGGAGATGATGTGGAGATGAGATGATGTTGAGATGATGGAGATGTGGAGATTGGAGATGTTGGAGATGATGGATGATGGTGGAGATGTTGGAGATGATGGAGATGATTGGAGATGATGGAGATGGAGATGAGATGGAGATGATTGGAGATGATGGAGATGATGGAGATGATGATGAGAGATGTTGGATGGAGATGATGGAGATGAAGGATGATGATGAGGTGTGGAGATGATGAGATGGAGATGATGGAGATGATGGAGGTGTTGGAGATGTGGAGTGGAGATGTTGAGATGATTGGAGATGGAGATGTTGGAGATGATGAGATGAGATGGGAGATGATGGAGATGAGATGTTGGAGGTGTTGGGGATGAGAGATGGAGATGATGGAGATGATGATGGAGAAGTGATGGAGATGATGGAGATGATGAGATGATGGATGATGATGGAGATGTTGAGATGATGGAGATTGGAGATGTGGAGATGGGGGTGTTGGAGATGAGGTGGAGATGATGGATGATGATGGAGATGTTGGAGATGTTGGAGGTGTTGGATGGGAGATGTTGGAGATGATGGAGATGATGGAGATGTGGAGAGGGAGATGATGGAGATGTTGGAGATGATGGAGGTGTTGGAGATGATGGAGATGATGGAGATGATGATGGAGATGATGGAGATGATGATGAGATGATTGGAGATGATGAGATGATGATGGAGATGATGGAGATGATGGAGATGATGGAGATGATGGAGATGATGGAGATGATGGAGATGATGGAGATGATGGAGATGTGGAGATGGAGATGGAGATGATGGAGATGGAGATGTGGAGATGATGGAGATGATGGAGATGGAGGTGTTGGATGATGGAAATGTTGAGATGATTGGAGATGATGGAGATGGAGGTGTGGAGATGTTGGAGATGGAGATGAGATGGAGATGATGGAGATGTTGGAGATGATGGAGATGATGGATGATGAGATGGAGGTGTGGAGATGATGATGGAGATGATGGAGATGATGGAGATGAGGATGATGATGGATGATGATGAGATGATGATGAGATGATTGGAGGTGTTGGAGATGGAGATGATGGGAGATGAGATGATGGAGGTGTTGGAGATGATGGAGATGATGGGAGGTGTTGAGATGATGGAGGTGTTGGATGATGGAGGTGTTGGAGATGATGGAGATGTTGGAGATGATGGTGATGATGGAGGTGTTGGAGATGATGGAGATGTTGGATGATGATGGTGATGATGGAGGTGTTGGAGATGAAGTGTTGATGATGTTGGAGATGATGGAGATGAAGGTTGTGGAGATGATTGGAGATGGATGATGGTGGAGATGATGGAGGTGTGGGAGGTGTTAAAGACTTTTCTAGAGTTTTTGAAAGACAGGAGAGAAGAGATACCGGTCCATAACATGGGAAACGTCTGAACTTCAGAGGAAATGTTCTTAGTGACACTCCAGATTCATTTGGATCATCAGTTCTGTTCATTAAAACACCAATCCATCCATCCATCCATCTTCTTCCGCTTATCCGGGACCGGGTCGCGGGGACAACAGTGTAAGCAGAGATATCCAGACTTCCCTCTCTCCAGTCACTTCCTCTAGCTCCCCCGGTGGGACACCGAGGCGTTCCCAGGACAGTCGAGAGACATAGTCCCTCCAACGTGTTCTGGGTCTTCCCCGAGGCCTTTTCCCGGTAGGGACATGCCCGAAACACCTCCCCTGGAAGGCGCCCAGGAGGCATCCAAAATAGATGCTCGAGCCACGCCAGCTGTTCCCTCTCGATGTGGAGGATCAGCGGATCTACTCTGAGCTCCTCCAGAGTGACTGAACTTCTCACCCTATCTCTAAGGGAGATCCCAGTCACGCCCCTTCCAGGTATCACTGTCATTGCCCACGTGGGCACTGAAGTCCTCCAGTAGAACAACGGAGTCTCCAGTCTGAGGCAGTTCAACCTCGCTTAATCCACGTCCACACGTCTACGTCCACACCAGCTGCTCACACACTCTCCTCCTAGTCAATGAGTGCCGGAGGTGTTTTTAACGAGGGATTAACTGTAACCGTTTGTGACCTGGTGATAAAGGGATCAAATAAAGATAAAGCAACAATAAAAACAATCCAGACTGAGAGAGAAAAACTCTGTCTCTCAGTCACTATTCACATTAAATCCTCTGATACCAAAAACCTCAGATGTCGACTTTATATATTAATTATTGCTTATTCGCTCGCGCCGAGACGTAAGCAATAAACTTTTAAGAAGAATAAACAAACTGACTTTATTTTTCACTTATACATTACAGTGAAATTATTTCTTCACATATCCCAGCTTGTTTTTTGTTTTGGAATCTGGGGTCCGAGCACAGCTTATGGCGCCCCCTGGAGCACAGCGGGTTAAGGGTCGTTCTCAAGGAGCCAAGAAAGGCGGCTTGGCGATACCAGGGGCTGGAACCCCCAACCTTCACCTGAAAACTGCCTCTGGATGGAGTTGAGTTGTAAACGCTGAGTGCGGCTGAGGATGTTGAACATCAACATGCGAGACGTTTCTGAGCAACTCGAGATTTATGAGGATGGATTTCGCCTGGAATTAATTCTCACAAAGATTCTGTGTTTAAGCGTCACTGAACGTTTCAACAATGATGGAACTGTAATTAATGACATTCAGTGACGCCCAGATGAGGACGGGTTCACTTTAGAGTTTGGTTCGGCTCCAGAGCGCCCCCTATCTGTTTGTGTTGTGTGCAATCAGATCTAATCATTTAAGTTCATTTTGGCTTTGTGAGGAAAAACTATTTATATGTTTTATTAAAAAGATGTAAGACAGAAATGCTCGCTGTGTTAATCACAGGTTAAAAAAATAAGTGAATTTAAACATTAAACATCTAAGGGAGAATTTTGCTGACATTAATGATATAAGCACTAAATTTATACATTACAACTTTATACACTTTTATCTTTGTAAAGCTGTGTTGAAAGAAAGTCCATTACTAAAATATTGATGAAATTTTAATTGAATTAAATTGAAATGAAATTTTCAATTAAACTCCGTCTTCTGACCAATCAGATTTGAGTATTCACACATTCTGCTCTAAAATGCATCTTTTGTGATCCTAAAACTTTCCATCAATACAAAACTGTAATCCATGTGAACTGTTACCAACAAACATGTCTCAGGTAAACAAACCTTTAAAATACAAGTCCATGTAAATTTAATTGTGGTTAATAAAGTCACGCACACGAGTGTGTGTTTAAAAGTGCAGGGAGAAAACTGTTTCTTATACGCGACTCTGTAACCCTGAATCTCACTTCAACACAATCGCTCTCTTAACGAGATGTTTTATTATTAAAAAAACAGGTTTGTTTGGACAGTTTGAACTTTTCTTTTTAATCAAAGTTGACGTTGGTAATAAAAGCGGCGTCCGTCGTTACGTTGCCACAAGTCAAAGTTGAACGTTGTACATCTCGAGGCCACAGCGTCGTTCCCATCTCTTATTTATGTTGTAGCTTTTATAGGCAAAATATTTTCTCCTCTCTTTTATTTAGGCTTATATTCAGATATTTGTTCTTTAGATAAATAATAATTAATCACTCAAAAGCTTTATTTAGTTTTTGTGAAAAAAATCTGTCATTTTCTTAAATAACAACAATTTGCTGTGAAAATGATCTTTTTTCTTTTCCTCTTAAAATTAAACAGATGACTGAATAGTTTTACTTATTATGGGGTGATTTATTATTTTTTATCAGATTAAATAATTGCATGATAAATAAATTATATAAAGATATACAAATATTATACTTAATTAGTATTTTATTCATAATTATTATTATGAATATATGTGTGTCTGTGTGTGTGTGTGTGTGTGTGTGTATATATATTTATTTATTTATTTATGCATATGTACAGTGGTGTGAAAAACTATTTGCCCCTTCCTGACTTTTTATTCTTTTGCATGTTTGTCACACAAAATGTTTCTGATCATCGAACACATTTTAATATTAGTCAAAGAAAACACAAGTAAACACAAAATGCAGTTTTTAAATGAATGTTTTTATTATTTAGTGAGAAGAAAAATCCAAACCCACATAGCCCTGTGTGAAAAAGTAATTGCCCCTGCACCTAATAACTGGTTGGGCCACCTTTAGCAGCAATAACTGCAATCAAACGTTTGCGATAACTTGCAACAAGTCTTTTACAGCGCTCTGGAGGAATTTTGGCCCACTCATCTTTGCAGAATTGTTGTAATTCAGCTTTATTTGAGGGTTTTCTAGCATGAACCGCCTTCTTAAGGTCATGCCACAGCATCTCAATGGGATTCAGGTCAGGACTTTGACTAGGCCACTCCAAAGTCTTCATTTTGTTTTTTTCAGCCATTCAGAGGTGGATTTGTTGGTGTGTTTTGGGTCATTGTCCTGCTGCAGCACCCAAGATCGCTTTAGCTTGAGTTGACGAACAGATGGCCGGACATTCTCCTTCAGGATTTTTTGGTAGACATTAGAATTCATGCTTCCATCCGTCACAGCAAGCCTTCCAGGTCCTGAAGCAGCAAAACAACCCCAGACCGTCACACTACCACCACCATATTTTACTGTTGGTATGATGTTCTTTTTATGAAATGCTGTGTTACTTTTACGCCAGATGTAACGGGACACGCACCTTCCAAAAAGTTCAACTTTTGTCTCGTCAGTCCACAAGATATTTTCCCAAAAGTCTTGGCAGTCATTGAGATGTTTTTTAGCAAAATTAAGACGAGCCTTAATGTTCTTTTTGCTTAATAGTGGTTTGCGTCTTGGAACTCGTTTTTGCCCAGTCTCTTTCTTATGGTGGAGTCGTGAACACTGACCTTAATTGAGGTAAGTGAGGCCTGCAGTTCTTTGGATGTTGCCCTGGGATATTTTGTGACCTCTCGGATGAGTTGTCTCTGCGCTCTTGGGGTAATTTTGGGCGGCCGGCCACTCCTGGGAAGGTTCACCACTGTTCCATGTTTTTGCCATTTGTGGATAATGGCTCTCACTGTGGTTCGCTGGAGTCCCAAAGCTTTAGAAATGGCTTTATAACCTTTACCAGACTGATGGATCCTCAATTACTTTTGTTCTCATTGCTTCCAGAATTTCTTTGGATCTTGGCATGATGTCTAGCTTTTGAGGTGCTTTTGGTCTACTTCTCTGTGTCAGGTAGCTTCTGTTTAAGTGATTTATCTTAGTGTGGCAGTAATCAGGCCTGGGGGTGGCTACAGAAAAACTCACATAAAATATGATAAACCACAGTTAAGTTATTTTTTAACAAGGGGGGCAATTACTTTTTCACACAGGGCTATGTGGGTTTGGATTTTTTTTTTCTCACTAAATAATAAAAACATTCATTTAAAAACTGCATTTTATGTTTACTTGTGTTATCTTTGACTAATATTAAAATTAAAATGTGTTCGATGATCAGAAACATTTTGTGTGACAAACATGCAAAAGAATAAAAAGTCAGGAAGGGGGCAAATAGTTTTTCACACCACTGTATATAGTGTATAAAAAGCAGGAGAGTGCAGGACTTTAGGGTCCGGCTAGCTGATTTGAAAGTGTTTTAGGAATGTAAAGTATCCTAATTGTGCTTTTAGTTTCCCTACAGGGCAGTGAGGCAGTGAGACTGTGAGGCAGCGAGGCAGCGAGGCAGCGACACTCCTGATCTGGAGAGAGATTCCTGTTTACTCTTTGCTAATAAACTACAATCCAGTTTTGACAATTCAGGGTAAAAGATAAACTTTGCATTGCTGTGGACTCGTGTGTGTGTGTGGTGTGTGTGTGTGTGTGTGTGTGTGTGTGTGTGTGTGTGTGTGTGTGTGTGTGTGTGTGTGTGTGTGTGTTTGTGTGTGTGTGTGTGTGTGTGTGTGTTGTGTGTGTTGTGTGTTTGTGTGTTTGTGTGTTTGTGTGTGTGTGTGTGTGTGTTGTGTGTGTGTGTGTGTGTGTGTGTTGTGTGTGTGTGTGTGTGTGTGTGTGTTGTGTGTGTGTGTGTGTGTGTGTGTGTGTGTGTGTGTGTGTGTGTGTGTGTGTGTGTGTGTGTAGCAGTAACACCCCTGCTGAAGATAGGATTTGACCACGACTTTCCAGATGCCCAGGATTTTAAACATACATTTACATATTATATCCACTTATATTTATTTATTTATTTTGTTTGTTTGTTTGTATTTTTAGTTCCAAAGAGGTTTTTTGCAAATAATAATGCTTTATATTTTCCACGTGAACTTTACTTTGTATTTCCCGGTGATGTCAGAGTCAGAATACAGTGACCAGTGAGTGATGCAGGACCTCTAAAGCTCGGGGGGGGGGGGCAGTTTGGCGGATTCGGGGCTCCCCGATGTTCCGATGATGAATCGTTGCGCTTCCCTTTGGAGAAATGCGTGAGATAAAGGTATAAAGAAAAGCTCGGTGATGGTGTGATGGTGTGATCTGTGCGACAGGAGGTTGGAGTGAAGGTGGAGGAGGGTTTTGTTTGTGCTTCTAAACTCAGCCAAGGGTCCTGCCCAATGACGTCATTAGAGGAGGGGGGGGACTTCTCGTGCAAAGCGCTTTTTGTCTGATTGCTCTTGCGGCTTGTTGCGGAGCGCAGCGCGGTGAGGAGAGGAGAGGCGCACGGACACTCCGGTCACTACAGTCGGTCACTCCGGTCACTACGGTCGGTCACTCCGGTCACTACGGTCGGTCACTCCGACTCTGCGGTCACTCTGGTCACTCCGACACTGCGGTCACTCCGACACTGCGGTCGGTCACTCCGACACTCCGGGCACTGCGGACCCGCGCTTGTGTTCTGTTGCCTTTTCTTGGTCACCAGGAACCACCATGAGATTTGCGCACGCGCTCGATTGACCAAAACGCGAGGGATTGTTTTTCTTTATTTTTTTACGCTTTATTTGTGTTGTTGATCGCAGGAGGAATCCGCCTGATCTGACAGACTTTATTATTATTTTATTGAGAAGATGTGGCGTGTTTTAATTCCCGACTTTGCGCACGTGGTGGTTGCGGTCTCGTGCCTCGCGCTCGTGTGGTGCCCGAGCTCGGCGGCTCTGGCCGGCTCGTGCGAGATGGTGCGCATCCCGTTGTGCCAGCCCATGCCCTGGAACATGACCAAGATGCCCAACCACTTGCACCATAGCACGCAGGCCAACGCGGTGCTCGCCATCGAGCAGTACGAGGCGCTGTTGGAAACCGGGTGCAGCCCGGACCTCCTGTTCTTCCTGTGCGCCATGTACGCGCCCATCTGCACCATCAGCTTCCAGCGCGACCCCATCAAGCCCTGCAAGTCGGTGTGTGAGCGCGCCAAGGCGGGATGCGAACCCGTGCTGAAGAAGTACAACCACTCGTGGCCCGAGAGCCTCGCGTGCGACGAGCTGCCGGTGTACGACCGCGCCGTGTGTATCTCACCCGAGGCCATCGTCAAAGCAGATCCATCAGGTACAGCACATCCCATAAACCCCCCTAAAATCCCACCTTTAACACTTTTATCACCCTCAGCACTTCCAGCAAATCACTCCTATCTGCAACTCTTTCCCATCATCTGAAAAGCAATATTCCCACTTTCTCCACTTCGCCATTCCCAGGAACACCAGAGGAATCTCGTGCTTCCAAATCATTAGGATTTCACTCCAACTCTGTTTTCAGCTTCTAGATCAGATTAAACAAACATAAACCCGTGTGGAGTCACTGAATGGTGCTTTGGTGGTAAAATTGTTCAGCAAAAGGATCTTCAATGGATTTTCTATGAAGTTTTCGAGTTTATCGAGGAAAGAAAGAAAATCCAGGAGTAATGTTGATTTTTTTAGTGAAGCCGGATGTGTCCGAACTCGCAGTGAAAATAAATCAAGTTAAAAGGAAATTAAACCTGCAATCAAACATCAAAATCAACAACAAGTTCAGTTCAGTTTTTTTACAGCACAATAGAATTTGTATTTTTTATAAAAATGCAGGAATTAAAAAAAGAAATGTAAACAAAAATGTAACTAACTGCATTTTCTGTAAGACATTATTCACTCCTGTGGGATGTAGAAGCTAAAAGATTTGAATTATTGTTATTGGTTATTATTTGTATGTATATGTATTTACTTGATATTGGTGCAGATGTTTGGGGTGATTTTGGGATATTGTGTAAGATTGCAGGTCTGAAGATGATGGTGGGTAAGACATTAAGACATTAGAGACGTGGATCTGTATTGGTTCAGATCTCAGGCTGATTTTGGGTAAAATCTTATGTTGATGGATAAAATCTCAGTAAAATAAAAGATAATTTTTTGTCTGATGAACTCTGAAACAGAAGTGAAGTGTAGACGTGAGCAGTCAGTGCTAATCTGTATAATTGTTTGTATAGTTCCTGTATATTTTACAGTCAGTGTGATTATGTGTTAAAGTCTCGCTGGAAAGACACTTTATCACAGGAAAGCCTGAAATAATAGAACCTAAATATTTACTTCATTTGAATTTGGCTTGATTTAGAACAGGAGAATCCAGTGATTATAAATGTTATTATGTCAGTTTCCCCCCAAAAAGCCTGACAGTAATCTCTCATAATAATTATTTTTAAAAACTCTATTGGGATGAAACGTAAAGCTCAGGATTTGGTCTCATTCACATTAATTGAATTAAATTTGATTCCTACTGCGTTAGATTAATCAGTAATTTAATGTACAGCTTTAATGTCACAAACCTGCATTACACTACTGACACGTGCTTAATGATGCGGCTCGTCCTTTATTCTGTCAAAAGCAAAGACTTT